>JAPMNP010715321.1:0-14938 GCA_029874935.1 Atherina boyeri
ACGTTCATGCTTTAATCTTAAATTATCTTTAAAGATGACTTTCTTTCTGCCTCTTCTTCATTCGGTCTTATAATACGTTTTTGTTTGATGTTACATCGCTCTTTAATTAGGCTTTTTTGTAGGTGATAATGGTCAGCACTGGAGTTGATGTAGTCGGCATGAAAAATCTCAAGTAGCCAATCTTTAAGTGTGGCATGACTGTGCCAGATTGGCAGAGACTGCGGTCTGGATTTGGTTGCAGTCTTCTCGAGACTTGAATCTCATTAATTACCTCTAAGGTAAATAATTCAAAGATAAATACTACCTGGGCTTGAGGTTTTGTTTGTACAACGGATTTACTTGCAACATCAACACTGAAATCTTCTCCTTGACTTTCACTACAGAAAGCACTTGGGTCACATTTCTGTCACGTTCATCTCAGCTCCCAGAGAGTTTAAACTGAGTGAAAGTCTTTCACTACCTTAGAAATTGGTTTTTGACTGTATGTTTTTAGATTGCATTTACATCTACTACATAAGGTATGAAATTAACATACTTTATTTGTCCCAGAAGAAAATTGGAATGTTGCAAGGGGAAATACAATAGACAGATTATGGTTACAGAGCTGGAAGTGAATGTGTTGCTATATATCTACTATAGCTGATTTTATCGTTATAAAGTTAATAAAAAAATTCATCTTGTGTATGTGTGGGCATGAGGTGAAAACAGGATGGGAGAAGAGATAGTTGAGAGGACGTAAAAGAGAGAAGCTCTGCTCTAAGAGTACCGAGTGGTATTAAAGACTTGCCAAGCAGTAGCCAAGATATCGGATTGAGACAGGAAACAGGAAGCTTATGTCAAAGATTAGCCATAATCACGACAGTGTTTGAAAACATAGACTTATTTTTTGTAGGGACAGTTGAATGGCTACAATACTGGAAGTATATCTTGTCTTGATCTGCAGGGCAAAAATAACTCCAGAAACATGCAGACCTTTAAAGTTTTTCCAATGTATCACTTAGGGGTGAGGAAAAAAAATCACTGGCGAATCGCCATTCTTTAACAATTTTTTTATCGTTTTTTTTATTTTAATAATCATTTTTTTCTTTTTTTTTTCTTTTTTTAAACCCGCGCTCCAGGCTTTGAAAACAGAGTTTAAGTTGACTTTAGTATGAAGTATATTGAAATATGTAGCAGTTTACTTCAGAAAGTCTATATTTTTCATTCATTCTATTAAAAAGGTTTAAGATGTTGGGAGTATAATATTCAGAAAAGTTTGTATCTTTTCGATACAATTTTTCTATACATTTTTATATGCAGTACAGGCTTTTGAAAAGTGAATATAATTTCAAATTGCTGGTTCAAATGTATTGATGCTGAATAAATCTTGAAAACTAATTACATGAGATGTGCATTTTTTTTGGTAAATATGGCTCCTGATATAGTCTGTAGACTTCGTCATCATTCATCTCTTTCTCATGGTCTGGTGTTAAAAAAGTTCTTGGCAATATTGAAGAATCGCAATTTAAATTGAATCAGCTCCTTAAAAAAAATCATAAAAGAATCAAATCGGGAGAAGATCATATCGTCCCAGCCCTACTGGAATTTGCACCTTTTTGTACTAAGAGTATTGATTGAGAATCGAAATGGCTTTGAGTCGAGAATTGATTTTGAATCCAATCGTCACCCCAAGATTCGGAATTGAATTGAATCGTGAGTTGTTGTAGGAATCATATCCCTAGTGTCACTCTCTTGTTTGGTTTTCCGAGAATCTTCTTGAAATCGCACTGAGCTTGATGAAATCAAAGTGAAAGGCTAGAAAAGTTAAACTTTTTGTAACCTGCACAAACATTATATTCACACTGGGGAAAATTGTCCCCAAAAAAGACCATATAACTAATTCACGACTTGTGAAACAACCCTGTGTTGTTCTTTAATCCACAGAGGGTCCAAATGATTTAGGTATTTGATATTTATGTGAAGATGTGTGTAAATCTACTACATGATGGCTATCATCCAAGTAATACACATGGTTTCTTTTTATAAGTAATCAATTACAGTTGTAGCACTTTATTTACTTTATTTACACTTGGCTTTAGAGTGCATCAGCTCTTATTTACACAGTGACATTTCTGTCTCCCGATGAATCCCTTTCTTTTCAAACTCCTGTTGTTCAGATTGAGCACCATTTAATCACCATTGCCTTGTGGTTTCAGAGCATTTTAAGCCGTTTTTATGTTGTTCAGGCTGTGTTCCAGCCAGTTCTGGCTACGGATGACTTCCAGATGTTTCGCTCATTGATGGTTCAGAAGAACATGGAGCTTCAGCTTCAAGCCCTCAGGGTCATAAAAGAAAGGAACGGTATGATGGAATAACAGTGGTATATGTACACAATATCAATTTATCTTGAGAGCAAATGCTGAAAGTATAATTCCTGTGTGTGCAGGAGCCCTCCCAGAGTGTCTGACGGATGGTGTTGACGTGATGACAGAATTACAGCAGCAAGAGATGAAAATCCTTGAGGAGGTTCTAAAGTAAGTCACAGCTTGTCTTTTCTTTCTTCCTTTCTCATTCTCTCACTGGCCAGTTTTGTTCAAAATTTGGTATAATTAGGCAACTTCGCTTGGTGCAGGATGTTTGGTTTGGTGTGGAGTATGTACTGGAAAACATGCAGGAACATGGAGCCTGTGTGGGCGGAGTTTGCATTTTCTTCCTGTGTCATCATGGCTTTGTTAAAGATACTCTGGCTTCTTCCCACAATTGAAAAGCATGTATGTTAACTTAATTAGTGATATTAAGTTAACTATAGGTGTGAGTTGCTGTATGGTTGCTTGTTTTTGTGTACACAATACATGCATTTATCATATTTCTACTCATTATATCCTCTAAGGAGGCTATGTGGTTACTACGGGTTGTTTATCTGTTTGTTAACATAATAACATGATTACTTGAACAGTTATGGAGATATTTAAAAGAAAACAGCACATGAAGTGGGCCTTAGTAGCACCTATAATTTAAAAAAAAAAAATCTTTTGATCTAAAAATGAATCTGGACTCCAGTTTCAGACTGCTCTTTTTCACTTTGCATCACTTGGCCATAAGTGCTCAGGCATCTTGAAGCTCCTATCCCGGCTCTCTAATGGGATTTTGCCAGTGACAGCTAGGCCAAATGGCATGCAGAGAATCCAGTAGGACAACTGTTAATCTCCTTAGTTCTCAGCTAATTCAGGTTAGCAGGATAGACACTCAACCAGCAACTGAGAAAATAGTATTTTTATCCCTTTTGTCTTACTAGTCTACTTTGACAGCATACTAGCCCTGCACCACCCTGCTTGTAGTCTTTTCCAGATCAGCATTTTATGATCTGGCTGTCAGATTCGAGAGAATTAAGTTTAGAGTAACACATTTTCTTTACTCGATCATTTGCATTCTGTCTTCTGGGATACATTTCTCCAATATTAGATATTGTTGGAAACAACAGCTTCCTGTATTTGACTTCTCCACAATCATCTGAACACACTATGAAGTAGCTGATTTTCTTCATCTCTGATTTGAAACTAAAATATGTTGAAAAGTTTTTGATTTATTGGCAATTAAATGTTTGCTGTGATGGCTATGAAATACAAATATGAAGCAAGTTGCAGTTCTTATAGTTGACTGCCCTTGCTTTGAGAAGATACACCAAAACAAGAACCTTATATAAGCAAGGCAAGTTCACTTGTAAAGCACATTTCATGTACAAGATTCAAAGTGCTTTACATAAAACATTGAAAGCATCACAGTGGGGTGCAGACATGCATGAAATTAAATAAAATGATTTAATGAGAAACTAAATCATAGTGAGACATTATTAAAATGGTGTGCTTAAATCATAAACGATAATAAAAAAAAATTAAAAGTGGGGCTTTTGGGGGCTGTAGTACCCTTTTATTTAAAAAGTAACTTGACAGGAAAGGGGATCAAAGAGAGCGGGGAATGAGCTGCAGCACATGACCGCAGGCCGGGACTCAAACCTGGGCTAGTTGCATCGAGGAGCTGTAGCCTCTGTACATGATACAGTGCAGATTTCATGCATAGGCACATGAGAAAAGAAATGTTTTTAACCTAGATTTAAAAGTGTCTACATTTTGTAAAAGTTTAATCTCCACTGGCAGTTTGTTCCACGTGTTTGCAGCATGACAGCTAAATGCTGCTTCTCCATGCTTAGTCTGACGATGAAATAGATTGAATTATTCAAGTAGTAAAGATTTTGTTCATAATGTTAAATAACACTGTTTGTAGTAGTGCTTTTCTGAAAACTGTAAAATAACTTTATAACGATTGTTCTTTTTGGTTTGATTACAAGTCCAGTAGTATTGATTACCTTCATATCAGTCAGTTGTGATTCCAGTCAGGATGTTTTAGTAAAATAGGATATCTGACAGGGCACAGTCCCAATAACATCTTTTTCTCTTATCTTTGTACCTACATGTAAATGTGTCACACAAGTCTCCACTAAGGCAATTTAAACTGAATAAGTCCAATTAAAGGATCTAAATGGTGCCCCGCTGAGGACTGTCAGCAAGTTTAGTCACAGAACTGTTATTACTGTATGTAGACATCACTGATTTAAGTTTTATTCTTAATTCTTTTTTCTTGTATTTGTACTATTACTTGTACTTTGATCAGTGTAAATCAGTGTTTCCTGCACTATTTCTGATGTTGAACCTGTTTTTCTTCTGCTAATGTATCCTTAGAAAGTCAAAAGAGGAATATGATGAAGAAATGACCAGAAGGCTGCTATTAGAGGAGCAGATTGGTTCTACCTCCAGCAGCTGCTCTGATAAGCCAATGGCCAAATACAGTGAAGCCCAGAATACAACATCTGCTGCCAGCCAACAGAGCAACACTCCCAAGGTGGGTTTTCATGAGCTGTATGAGCAAAATATAAACATATGTACCAGTCAAAGTGTGAAACCTCAGATAAAACCTGTGATACTTTTAGTCCCGGACATCAAAATATCACTAAACCTTAAAGATCAGTCTCTGAAGTATTGAACAGTACAGTGTAGTTTTCTAATGCC
Organism: Atherina boyeri; assembly: GCA_029874935.1. Classification (NCBI taxonomy): domain Eukaryota; kingdom Metazoa; phylum Chordata; class Actinopteri; order Atheriniformes; family Atherinidae; genus Atherina; species Atherina boyeri. The sequence continues at coordinate 5,043 of JAPMNP010715321.1, forward strand.
GTAGTTGGTTCATACTGTAGTCATTGCCAGAAGTGCCATCATCATTTGGAATTACGCTGTTTGGACAGATCCTGGATTTACTACAAGATGATAGGTACGGTTGTATAGTCAAAAGAATTACCTCCCCTCATATTGTCTTGAGCTCTTTACCTATACTTTGTTGTAAAACTCTATGAAGTTAATGAAAAATGGAAGGAAGAATTTGAAAGGACGACCACACTGTGATGAGAATCCCACTACACTTACACAAAGCTGTAATCTGGGTCTGCGTCACTAAAATCGCAGATGACCAATAAATATTTTACAAATGTTGCTTTAGATATTTTATCTGAGGCCATCTTTTCTCATTGTTCCACAGAGCCTATATCATATGTGCCATATTAGTATAAGATATAAAATATTACTTCTTTATCAGTTTGAAATTTAAAAGGGCACAAAAAAAAGAGAGATATTTCAGTCACTGACTGTTCACACATCCTCCGGTCCTCATATATATCTGTGAAAAATCAGTTAGTACGACTGAATGAATATAACCCAGCGTTGCTTTGAAAGTTGGGATTGCACAGATTTGTGGGAGAGAATTATTGCCTTTTTTATTATGTTTCTGCTTCCTGAGGGATGATGAAAGAACCATTGTTGCTCCTTTTCTTAGGAATTCAAAGAGCTCTTTACCATGGCTGCTGTTTCCAGGTCATGTCAGTCACTTAGTATGGCGGCTGAGAAGTGCAAAATACATTTACATTTGAAAAAACACATTGACAAATTTGAAAACAAATATTTCAGGAGATTGTACATTTTCAGAAACAGATTTACATTTTACGAAATAAATCTACATTTTCAGAAACAAATTTACATTCTAGGAAACAAATTTACAAAATGTAAACTCTTGTGCAAGTGCAGAGACAATTCTACAAAAGGCAAAACACAAATACAAATCCTGAAACAAACTGTTAAAAGATGATTCTTTACGGAAAGGGAATGTCCTCATCACCACAAGTAGCATAGCAACCTTATTTTGTAGTTCAAACAAAGAGTTTGTAGTTCAGCTACTCACTGGAAGTCAGCAGCGTGTTTCATGAAGTTTTTTGACAGCACAGCCTCTGGAGCTTTCTAATGAAACACAGTCAGTTCCATGCAGTTCGCTGACTTTCCTCATTCTCTGCATTTGTCAATTTGTTTCCTGGAATGGAAATTTGTTTCCGAAAATGGAAATTTGTTTCTTAAGATGTCAGTTTGTTTGCTGAACTGTAAATCTATTTCTTGTAATTTAAATTGGTTTCTGAAAATGTACATTTGTTTCCTGAAATGTAATTTTGTTTTCAAATTTGTTAATGTGTTTTTTCAAATGTAAATGTATTTTGCACTTCTCAGTCACCGTAGTAATGCCTCGGTGCCTTCCTAAAAATGATAAAGTAACTCAAAATTCAGTTAGCAAAATTGAACGGCAGAAGTCAAGCTATTAGTGCCGACATCATATTATTTGGCACACTTGGCCTAATCAGCAGTTTAAAAAATTACATCATTAGATTTTTTTATGATTGCAACCTTTTTTATGAGCAGAACTGAAGACAAGAAAAAAGAACAGAAGAGATGAAGAGTTCTAATCAAGTGAAGAAGATGTGTGATAGAAAAGAAAACAGTTTTCCACAGTTTAGTCGTAATCCTGTCACACCATAGGAGCAGAAACTCTTGAGACACGAGTTGGTAAATTAAACCAAGTGTTGGCAGCATAAAATTAATGTATGACTCTCATTAGTCCCAAGGATCTAATTTGTAACAACTTTTTCTGACCAATTCATTTATTTGGAGTATGTATACAGGATCTTTCCTGACTGGGGAATTTAAAGAAAAAGTTAAAAAAAAATTCTTTACCTGGACCTTATTTACTGTGTAGCATGAAATACGTTCATAAACTCCCCCCGACAATTTTGGAGTTACTTGAAGTCTATCGGGAGATATTTAGATCCATCGCTCTGGCGTATTTATCCATTCAATGGGAGTGGTCAGGGCAACGTATTTCAGTCTCTAAAAAAGACATTATCTGCCACAAAATGCCTTCATTTCACCAGTATTTAGTTATTAGTTGTTACTTTCCCCCTGTGCCTTCAGAACGGCTTTGTTGTCATCCGGGCCTTTTTAAAAGCTTTAGTAAGATTCTTCTTCTTCTTCTGTGGTCTCATTGAAATGTCTTATTTAGAGGCTGAAATGTGCTGCCCCGACCACTTATATTGAATGGATATACACTATACGCCAGCACAATGGATCTAAATATCTCCCGATAGACTTCAAGTAACTCCAAAATTGTCCTGGTGAGTTTATGAATGTATTTCATGCTATAAGTAAGGTCCAGGAATAAAAAAAACAAAAAAAAAAACGGAAAAAAAACTGTACTTTTCCTTTAAGGCTTTGGCATGGTGCTGTGCTTTTGTTAATTGTGCAGCACATATAAATGCTTGTGCTTCCCTCTTCCTAGGTTAACACCAGCCCTGTCAAAAAAGAAGAGAGCAAGGCAGTTGCTGCAGGAGGTGGACATGAAAAAAGTGCAGCTAAGAGCAGCTCCTCTTCTAAACTCAAATCAGGTAACTTCAGCTCTAACAGCAGCACCTTGACGGATACATCAAATATTTTTCAAAGGCATTAATCTTATTAAAAATTCAACATGCGGTAATTTCAACATGTGTGCACAGATTGTGGCAGTAACAGCCTGCAATGCAAAGTTCTTCCAGCAGTCAGAGCTCCTGCAAAGTCCGGTGAGCCCTCCAGCACCAACAGTCCTAATATAAAGGAGCAGAGCCGCAGCCAGACTGCAGCTGAGTCCTACCTGGAGGAGGCACATAAGGAAGCTGGGTTCTTAAAGCCATTCACTGTGAGTCTTCAATAGATGAATAAATGCACCGAGGTGTCGTATGACTAATTGCTTATGTGGTAAAGATGCCAAAATGCAAACTTTATATACTGTAGGTATATTTTGAACAAATCTGCACATTTTAGCGTTAGGTTTTTGTTTTGTTTTTTTGCCTTTTTATAAATAAGTAAAAATTTAGAATGGTTTAACCTGCTCATCCATCCTCGGTCTGACCTTCACCTCCACTCCTCTGCAGGAGTTATCAGCATCACAGCAGGAGGAGCTCCAGCAGAGAGCAGCGTATCTCCGTCAGCAGCGAGACAAGCTGCACGCTCTGAAAAAAGAACAGCAGAAAACCAAGCCCACGAAGGCACCAGAGGAAGCTCTGACCAGCCCCACGCCGGCACCCTCCACACCTGTAAATAAATCCTGTTCCCACCCTCGATCCTAACACCTTCCTTCTCTTTTGATTCCTTCACATTTAAGTTCATTCAATTTATTTGGTTGTGAATTTTACCATTATAACATCGTGTTTTATTTTTGAGTTCTTTCTTTTATTATTATTTTACCTAATTTTTTCTAACTCACATTAACCTGTTTTGTTTCTTTTTCTTTCGTCTAACTCATTTTGTTTTTTTCATTCCCATCTACCTATATCTGGTCTGCTCTGTCAGGAGGCAGTCGGGCAGTCCCAGAGGAACGGGGCCAGTTCCCCTCCTCCTGCTCCTTCTCCTCCTCCAATACAACACTCTAACTCCTCCAAACAGAAGGTGATCCATCAGCTGTCTGATGTGAACACATACTCATTCACACCATATGTGTTCATCTACTTTTGCCGTGTGGTGCTTTCTTTGTCTGTCTCACACAAATTAATCGTAACTATTCAGTTTTCTGCTCTCAAACACAAAGGCAGGTGTTTCTCTTCCTAATGCATTTCCATATGTGCTTGATTGAATCCTGTACAGCCACTGTTTCACCTTCACCTGTTGGATCACTGACCCCTTGTTACCTGGTTTGGTTTCTTCACACAGGAGATATCTGCTGAGGAGAAGAAGAAGCTTCAGAAGAGGAAACATCTGGCTGACAAGCTGAAAGAGGAAGTCATAAAGAAATAACTGCCCCTCCGATGCAATACTCCTCTTTATTCCAGTAATCAAATGCACAGCTTCCTTTACACTGAGTCGTATTTTATGTAACACAAATCAGGGCTTTAAAAGAAACCTCTCCACAGTTCTTTCCATTGCTGTCTACACAGTAAAGAGGTGCATCTTTTAGGTTTTGGATACACAGACCAAATGAGTATTGAAAATTTAGTTTGAGTTGTTTGACAGAGAAAGTTAGGAAAACGTCCATATTTCAAATCTGAAACTTTCCTGATATTTCCCTGCAGTCACAACGACTTTAAGTGTACTACAGCAATTTTAAGAGAAATTATGGGGGAAACGATTTCATGTTTTATATTTTCGACTCGGACTGCTAAAATCTCTAAAGCTGTGGAATTCAGCTGCTTGATCAGGCAGTCAATTAACTTGTGTTTTAGCCATTTCTTTTGCGAAACAACTTACCTGCGTGCAATACCAATAAAGGCATGAAAGGAAACATTTCAGTTCAAACAAGATTTTGCACAATATTCTTACACATTTATCTGATAGCAGCCAGAAAATATCAGTGTATTAACTTTTATTACAGCTTTTCTTTTTTTTTTTTAAAGTGTCTTTAATGCCATTTTACTATAAGCTATGGAGTGATTTAGGACACCATCACAAGATCACTTCTCTATAGACGACCACAAGGAATCAGACTCTGTGGAAGGCACAGCTGCTTCAAGTCTCAGCGAGTTATGTGCGAAGGATGATGAAAGTACTTGTTTGGGATGGTCTTGCATATTGGTGGTGGCAATATTAGCAGGGATGTGTACAGTCTTGTTCTCCACTTATGTGCTTTCCCAAAGGGAAGAATCTGGTTCATCTTTCACACTGTAGCACCTAATTTATAAAAGGTGAACACGATCACATGTTCATAAAGGGGCCAAGAGAACGTTGTTTTTTTCCGCAAGGAGTGCAGTATTTTTCTTCAAAGCAATCAGCAGTCTTCACTTAAAGCAATCAAGATGCACCAGTTTCTATATATGTAATAAATGTTCTGTATGCTGTTTAATAAATCACATTTTATAGAAATGACCTGGGCTTCAGACTTTGAGTCTATTAAGAACTTTAAAGTTTGTAAAATAAAAAAATTAAAAGATGCTTAAAAGGAGAGCAGTCGCTGGGTTGCTACTCTGTTGTAATCTTGGGGAAAAAGTCACAGATCCCACCATTTATTAGCCTGGCTATCGCCAGACCACGTCATGAGACAAAGCTCATGAGACCTTGCAGCGAGAATAAAATCGAGCTGAGTTCAGGTAGCCTGGGAATTCCCAGGCTAACCATTTATATGAAAATCTTCAGACCAATTACCAACAACAGAATAATTGAATATCTAAAGCTAGCAATAACTGTCAGTACAGTAAAAAAAATTAGTTTCAAAAGTTTGAGACTAGATCAAATACAATTACATCCATTTTAAACAAAGTTGTTTTTTTATAAGATCTGAAAGTCTACTTGCTTGAGTAAATTGTTAAGACAAAGCTAGATTCACAAGTTCAATGTCAGGGTCACATTTAATTTCAAAACTTATCAAATAAATTCATACAAATGTTAAGAATGGATAGTGGCAGTAAATGCAGTTGGTACAAATTCATCAGAGAGCAGAAAGTCGTTGGGTGAAGCGAACAGACACAATTCACTGTTGAACTCCCGACAAGCACGTTGGCAATAATTGTACTTGTACTCCAATCCTGCTGCTCGTGATGTGAATCAGAAGCTGTATATAAGTCTGTGATCTGGGGTTTTTTTGTTTTTTTTAAATCAACTTTTGAATCCTTTATCTGCTTTTGTGCGCTTGTAATGAGACCAGGAGAGATCAAATGTCCCAACTGTGTTAAATTGAGAAACTGCAAAGTCCTAACTGCAGGGAGTAGATCATTTCTATTACAACTAATAAAAACGTATTCACCTTTTTTTCCTCCTTTATACTGGTTTTTGATAGGAAAATGTTAACTAAAGGGACAAAGCTGAATGCTGAATCAACTGGTGGGAATATTGTAAACCTTCCAAATGGGGACAAAGCACACTCTTGACCCCTTCAACTCGGCATCATTCTCTGCAATAAATCTTTAACACACTTGACCTCCAGAAACAAGAGTGGGCACTAAACCTACTCGAAGCACCGCAACAGCTCGTCTGCCACCCAGGAAAATCTAAATCTGGACTGATCATCAGATGTGGGTCATAACAAGGCTGTTTAACTCTTAAAATGACTAAAATACAAACTCCAGACATCCTCAAAACATCAGCTGCAAAAATGACTTTACTGCAGTTTTAATGTTATTTTTTTTTAAAACCAACATTTGCAACTTTTCTGCATTTTACATTGAATTAACTGAATTGGCCTGAAAGACTGAACAGGGATGCCCACTTTTTGTGCAACCAACAACAAAAAAGAAAAACACAAGCTGATGGGCATCTCTCTCCCCTTTCAAAACCACATTAAGGGAAATTATTAAAAAGCAAAAAAATCTGTACAGTACTTTTTTTTTTTTTAAACAAATTCATGAAATACAGGACTTCTGGCTAACGCAGTCTTGTGAGACAGTGTGTATAATGTGTGTGCCTTGACCAAACTGGTGCCATGGCTTTTAAGGTTTTGAGTCCTGCTCCACTGGATCTAAGCAGTGTTACAGCTGAATGTTCATCCTGGTTTGATCTGTTATCTCCTCCTTTCAGTATGTATCTTTTACTTCGTTGTCTAGATCCCTCTATCTCCAACAAAACTAAGTGGTTCTGTGGCGGGTGGCCCACACACATGGCTTCAGCCAGTCAAGCTTTCTGTAACTATGACGGCTAGTCCTGCTAGCCTGACTGGCCAGCTGACCGGTTCGTACACTGGCTGAGTGTGTTCTGGCTTCCTCTGCAGCTCGGTGGTCTGGGATCGGGAGGGATGTAAAGGCGAGAGACAACAAGTGAGGGATCCTGCTGCAGCTTTTTTTCTACCGTTGAATCAGAGAGAGTGGAGTTGGTGGCCACCTTGGCCATGTGATTTCCACTGCAGCCTCTGAGTTCTACGTAAGATGGTGAATGAAGAAGAGCAAGATAAGAGGAGCAGGCAGGAGTTTGGAAAAGGTCAATGGATTTTTTTCAATAAGAAGACAGGAGATTTTGGGAATCTCCAGCATGAGGCTGGTTGTAAAAGAGGTTTAAAAAAAAAAAAAAAAAGACCAGCCTGAAGAAACAGACTGAACTGTCTTTCCAGAGGAGACGCTCTCGATTTCCTTCCGCTGAGGGAGAAAAGAGGAGCAGAGTTCAGGAGGGACTGAGTGAGGCGGGAGCTCGTCTTCGCCGTCTCCTCAGAGACTGGCAGGTGGCACAGGCAGGCCGAGGACCAATGAGACGACCAGAGGAGGGGATGGAAAGGACCATGTGTCCCTCCATCATGACCAGACAACGGAGGACAAAAAACCTTAAGAGCTCAAACGGGGTCGCTTCCTTGGAGACTGTTCTTCCTCCTCGTCTTCATCTTCATCCTCATCATCAGGGTAGTCCACCAAACCAACTAGAGCAGTCTGAGACAAAAACAATAAGAATAAACCAATTAACATTTCAGATTTTTCCTCAAAGAAATGTGATGACTAAAGACGGGTTACCTTGACAACAGGTGTGGCAGGAAGAGAAACTGTTTTAACAGAGGAAGATGATCCATTGTTTGGAGGAACAGTCGGTGAGGCAGGTGGGATTGCTGCAGCTTTCCCATTGTTGGCACCATTGGCTCCGTTGGCAGCTCCTACAGTAACAGAGAATGGCATCATATTGTAATCCAAGGGCAAAAAAAAAAAAAAGAAGGAGGATGCATACATTAATACCTGTGCAACTTACCTTTTTTGGCTTCCATGTATTTGCCGTAGCTATCAGAGAAGTCATCCTCCATTCTCTTCTCCACTGCCTCTCCATCTTCATCATCGTCATCATCGTTGAACCACAACTCTTCATCTTCATCCATGGATCGTGCATCTCTGCGATACCTACAGGGGGGAGACCGTTTCATTAAATTAATTCAATTCTATTATTTTTAAATGTGATAGAGCAACAGAAACTTAAAAGATAGTGTCCCTTCAGATAAAGATCAGTCATATTTGGATGTTTCTGATCAGGCCACTGACCTGTTGTGTCTCTGACTCTGCCGGTCCTTCTCCTGCTCGTACCGGCCTTTCAGGCCCTTGAAAGTCTGAACGTACTCGATGGATTCAAGTGCTTTGTAGAAGTTATCCACAATGTGAGCTATGAGCGACTTTATGTCCTCCTGGAAAAACATGGTAAAAAACCTCATCTAAACACAACAGAGAAAATTATTTCTAATCAAGTAAAGAGTATTAACGCACCACTTTAATGAACTCAAAGAGCTCTATGATGGCTGAGTTGAGGAGGTTGTATCGGGTGCCGTTGTCCAGCAGGGCATTTATGACAGGTTCAAACAGGTTCCCTTTGATGATGTAGCGGTTGTAGTACTCATCTTTAAGACCAATGATCCTGCGCATGAAACGCAGGGCACCTTGGACAAAACAAGAATGCAACTTGGTAAAAAATAAAATGATACTGCGTTTCGAACTAGAACTGAAGAACAAAAAAAAACTGTTCAAAAGTATTTACTGATTAAGTAAACAATACTTAATCAAGCAGTACATGGATATAAGAACTTACAAAGAGCAAGGAAGGTGTGCTTTGAGTTCATGAGCACCAACACTCTCCTGAGCAGGTCCTTGTTCATGATGTAGGTCTTGATGTGATAGGTGTGATGCTCCACACAAAAGGTCAGGAGCTCCAGGATCAGCGCCAGCAGCTGAGCTGTCTGGAAGTTGTCTACACAGACAAGAATGCCACTTTAGGTCTAGATGTTACAGGCACACAACTAAACACAGTCAAAGTCTGTATTTACACCCCAGAGTACACTTTCTTGAACTTTAATTTTATTCTAATATGGAACAAGACTGTCTTCCATTAAAATTAAAACTAATTGGACTCCCACAATATAAATCTATAAATTGCATTTCCCCATTTATCAAATATGCATCACATCCATACATAAATTGCACTACAGCATCAAATAAACTTATCTCAAAGGATATTGGTTTGTTCAACTATTTTTGTTTTTTTGTGATTGGTAATTTAGTATGTTTTTCAAACTATTTGCTACAACAATAATTTTAATCCAAATGACACACACACAAATATCTGAGTGGTTTAAAGCTGATGAGTTCCATAGTACCAACCTGGACAGACAGGGTTGATCTTTGTTGAGCCTTCTTGCTGATCTAAAAAGCCATAAAAAAAAAGAATAGCTGGTCAACACTCCTTTCTATTCTTTTAATCTTTATCACTGTGCTTTAATTTGCTCAGTTTACCTTTAGAGTTCTTGTCATGTGCAGTGTTGGCCAGCAGAGGAGCAGTCAGGACATGCATGCAGTACTTATAGAAGAAACTCAGAAACTCTGTCTTCTCAGTTTTCTAAGGAAAATCACATGACAGAAAAAGTGCCACTGATGTGAGACGATGCATATGGAACACACCACAATTTAAGTTGTAAAAAGATCTGGAGAATACATTAGATATTCCATTTAGGAATGACAGCAACCACGCAAATTTGATTAGGGAAGGTCAGAGATGTTAACTTTCTTTCAGTGCTCATTTCAAACCAGCTGGGCTCACTAACTTGCATTCAAGTAAATTCTATATGATCTGCAATGTGCTAAGTGATAAGATCTGCGACAGACTGGCGACCTGTCCAGGGTTTACTCGCCTGCTAATAGCAGGGATAGGCTCCAGCTGCCCCGCGACCCTGAATTGGATAAGCGGTACAGAAAATAGATGGTTGGATCTATATGATCTTAAAGTGGAAATGAAGCGGTCAAATAAAACAGATGTCTATAGCACTAGTTAAATATTTAAATATACCATAAATA
>JAPMNP010715323.1:0-11043 GCA_029874935.1 Atherina boyeri
TTTTTTTATTTCTAATGGAGTTAATTTTATTTATGAAGAATCCCATAAATGGTGGTGTCACCATATGGTGACACCATTTATATGCATTCGTCATCATCTGTGTTTAGTTTCCTTGATTCTGTTTTTTATTGCTCCCCGTCTTTTAGTTCTAATTTCTTACCCAAGATAAATCATTGTGCTCTGTATAATCTGGTCTCTTGGTGCCTCATTGAGGCTAAGTTGAAAAGATCTTGGATTAATTTTAGTCAACAAAACTATATTGGGTAAACACCAGTTTTATTTAGCTTCTTGATATTAATCGATACATTTTATAAAGTGCAGTCATCCATGCATTGGTCCTGGAATGCCCTCCTGAACACCTTTAAGCTCAGCAACTTGTTTAACTTAAAGCTTTGTTAAGATCTCATTTAACTGAAGTTTGTAAGTTCTACTGTTTAAATTGATTTTATAGGTTTCACATTTGTTTTAATGTTGTGATTGTTTTATTTTTTTGCTGTGTTTGATATACAGTATGTTGACTGCTGTGACATGCTTGCTGGGCCAAGTCACCCTTGAAAAAAAGACTGCAGTCTCAAGTGACTTCCTGATTAAATAAAGGTTAAATCAAGGAAAGTCCACTAGCTCATCCATACCAAAAATCTTGGGCAGGTGCTGAGCTGGAAACATAGATAAAAGTTTTTAAAAAATAAAAAAAACGACTCACACACCGCAGGGCTCCAATATGCAGTCGATTTATTTGCTGCAGGAAATAAAGGTTAAACAAACCAAAAAAAAGAGATTGATTAATGAAATGTGAGCATCTGGAGAGGCATTTGCACTTTTCAATATACTGTATACTCCAAAGTACAGGGCTATTCAATTCGGTCCCACAAGGGCTGCAGGCTTTCATTGTTTCCCTGGTCCAACACACCTGACTCAAATTAAATGGATCCAACAGCCCACAAAGCTCTTCACAATGACTCATGAAATTGAGTCAGGTACGTTGGAGCAGGGAAAAATTAAAAACCTGCAGGACGGCAGCCTTCATGGGACCTAAATTAATAGCCCTGTCATAGTATTTCTGGCAATAACATCAGTTTGTTGACGCAAACTTTACGTATGTTGTTTTTTATGGTTTTCTTTCACTGGACATTTTAATCAATTACTTCTGACTTTCTAATCTTTTACTTATAATACCCTGAATCTCAGTTATAATTAGGGAGCTGACCTCAAATATGACATAAAATCTTCTGTCTGAAAGGTCAAGATTCTTTATTTGCTTCCTTTTACAAAGATTTAATTGAAAAATTATTTCCTAAATATAATATCATTATTAATATGTTTGCTGCCCTCACCTTTTTTCTGTATCCTTGTAATTTAAAGCGTGGTTTCTTGCTTGTGACTCTGTGATAAACAGTAAATTTACATAGGCCACAATACAGACAGCCTCATGCAGTCTGTGTAGGTAAAGGCATAAAATGTAATGTAATGATGGGTCAATATTGACTCACCTCAGTCAAAGAGATATCACCTCCCGGTTGCTATAGAGGCAAGAATATGACACTCCATCAGAAACACTGTGGACCATAAACAGCCCTGAGAATAAACAAAACATCATTTACTCTGACTTTACTCATTACAGACAGAAAATCAGCTCTACAGTACGTGTCTCTGTTGTCTACGTTTTAGAATTCCTGAGTCTTCATAGCCGCTACAGACAAGGACATTATTGTCAGATGTTGCTTTGACCAACTTGCCAAATTGAGTTCAAATGTACTCATGACAATTTTTTCATATTTTTTAATGCTTTTCCTGTCCAGCATCATAGCAAGCAGAATGGTGGTCTGGCTGCTGTGTTGAACTGAACATATTTACTTTAAGGCTCCTCTTAATAATCAAATATTATGCTTTATTTTAAATTATTCTATTTCTGAATTTACATATTCATGCTGGACCTGACAAGAGGGGTGAGGGCAAAAGAAAGGGAAGAGAGTAAACAGAAAAGAGAGAGGGTAAATAGAAAAGAGGGGATAAAGGAGACAGATACAACAGCATCAGCTGTTCAATCTAAAACCAGACAACCATCTGCTACATCTGTAAGGAAACAGATCCCTAAGCATTACTTCATTTCAAGTCTCAAAAATCTTTTTAAAATGACATTTTATTTTGTACCTGGTTGTCAGGAGTGAGAAATCCATCCATCCATCCATCCATCCATTATCTATACTGCTTTATCCAATGCTGGGTTGTGGGGGGCTGGAGCCTATCCCAGCTATTAGCAGGTAAGAGGCAGGATCTGTCGCAGGGCCAACACAGAGAGACAAACAACCATTCACGCTCACGCTCACTCCTAGGCAGAATTTAAAGTGACCAATTAAACTAACATGCATGTTTTTGACAGTGGGAGGAAGCTGGAGTACCCGGAGAGAACCCACGCATACACGGGGACAACATGCAAACTCCACACAGAAAGGCCACAGATTGAACCCCTCCCCAGCCGAGGTTCAAACCAGCAACCCTCTTGCTGTGAGGCTGCAGTGCTAACCGCCACAACCCCATACAGCCCGGTTAGAAATACATATCAAATTAAATACAACAAAACGAAAGGCAAGAAACAAAAACAATTTTTTGACATTATAGATATTCTTTAAGCTGCTGTACCTAACTAATTAAAATTATTTTTAGTTTAGGTAAAATACTCTCTGATAAGATTGAACAAAAACACTGTGATGTGTATTTACTAATAATGATAATGATATAATAATATTATTATGATATTTACACAGAATCATTGCTCATGAGTTTATAAGTTTTGTTTTAAAGGATTTTTTGGGCTCTAGAGGCCTTTATATGACAGCTGCTTGACAGGAAAGGGGACAGAGAGAGCAGGGAATGACATGCAGCAAAGTGTCCCAGGCCAGGAATTGAACCTGCACCAGCTGCAAGTGAGGAACTGTAGCCTTTGCACATGGGGTAGGCGCCCAACCCACTGAGCTATACGCATCACCCCATTTATAAGTTTGTTTCTGTTTACTGACTACAAAACTTATTACTTGAATTCTTAACATATTTGGTCATTTTAAGGTGAAATGTAATTGTGTAAAAAGGGCATAATAATAAAGCAGCTTCATCTCCTCAGAACAACGAAAAAAGAGACTAAAAGTTAAACCACTAGCGCACCTTTCAGATATCCAACATACCTGGTGTTTCCAAAAGTATAGCTAAAATGTCTAAATGTAGGTCGACATGGCCAATGTAGAGAAAACTTAAACGTGAACAGAACTAACTGAAATTCAACATTTGCTGCATCAAATTATACAAAAAAAATGGAGGAAAAAAATTTTGATGGACACATGGAAGATTCTATGTTGGATTAAAGATAAATACAGAGTAATCAGGTATAAGTAACTCCCAATTATGTTATTAATGGTAGAGTCTTTTTTCCTGCAGTTATACAGGAATAAATCCAACTAAATAAAACCATGATATTAGATCAGAACAGTGCATTATCAAAACATCTAATAAGTAATTTGATGCACTGACGGTGCAAGTAATGTAGATCCAACCTTTGGTTGCAACTGTGTGTCTTAGACTTGCTTTGCATAATTCTGTCTCTTTTTTTTTTCTTTTTAAAGTTTATGATTGATTACTGTTACAATATGTTATGTTTTGTTTAGCATAAGACCAGACGCTACACAGTTCTCTGACCCTGTGTGGCTCCCTCTACTAACCATGTTGGTCACCTTCCTCACCTTATGTAAACCCCACTTACAACTCACAGCCCATTTCAAATGGGAAATTAGCAAGAACACAAAACATTCATGTTGTTGTGGCCTCAGCTAAAGTTATGATACATCTCTTATTCAGAGCCAAATAATTAGCTACTTGAATTTAAATTTTTCAGATGTTCATTTAAATTCTGGACTTACTGAAAGCACGGAATTGGTTAAATTGGATAAATTGAGGTACACAATTGATGTTTTTGTATGGTCACATTAGCATAACTTAATTTTTGATGCCATTGCTTAGCTACCATCCTGGCTGTTTGTCTCCATCTGTCGGTATCAGAGAGTATTTTAACTAAATTCAAAATCATCTTAGTTTTTCTTCCTGTAATTTAGTATGAGCTTAGTTCTAGAACAAATACGTAAGATAAAAAAAAGCCACAGTAATCAACGTGAGGAAGGTAACTGTCTTATTTTGGGCGCTGGATTAAAAGACGTGTGATTCTTTTACTGTCTTTGCGTGTGACAAGCATTGGCATAGCAAGGTGTTAGTTCACGTACGTTCTTCATAATAATCCGACTAGAAACAAGCACTGGCTCGTGGCGACGACTACCAGCTAATTTCTTTTTCCTTCTATTTTTTATATAGTTTTCTTTCTTTAAACGTAAATATAGTGGATTTATTTTTTTGCTCATAAATGGATGGTGTGCCTTGTCTTCGTGTGTCAAGTTGTCACGCACAGCATCTCAGGTAATCTTCTCTCTATTAAATATGCATTATGCTAAATAAGCTAGCAGTTAGCATGAGACTATCAGAGACTCCTGATGTAAACAGGAAAAATGTAAAGTTTCTTTGAATGTGATTTGTTTTGTCTGTCTGAAATATTTAATGTGTTTTATTTATCATGTAGAGGATGTCTACAGTCAAAGGGAGCACTTGACAAGAGCTTGTCTTTAGTTAAAGACTCAGATGAAACTGTCCTCCTTCCACTGATACCCTCATGTCTTTTACTACTTGATCTTCAGTCTCTCAGAAACACTGTTGCTCCACACATATGTGAAATAGTTTGGAGTCAGGTAATAGCAGCTGAATTAAATCATTTGAGCAGCAGACTGCACTATACTAAGTTGTAAAGAATTTGTTTTAATTTTTGTTTTATTTGTTTTTTGTTCCCTGCTTACTGTCTTGTTGTCACCACAGTCTCCACTGCAGTCAAAGAAACAGAGAAAGATGATATGTGGTAATAAACTGGAGAAAATCATCCAGGAGCTGTTGGAGTCTCATAGTGAAAGATGGATTGAGGAGCTTAGAGGGGACCTCCCTCATAACTTCCAACGGCATGGGGATCTCGTCCTGCTACGGGATAACTGTTTCACCCTGCCATTATGGAAGAAATTGGGTAGAGCTCTCAGACTTGCCCACATTTTGTTTTATTGTGAACTGTAAAAACATTTGAATACGTCATTCAGTGTTTTACTTTTTACACATTTAGGTGATCAGTTATGGAGTGTCGTGGCCGAAGGACTGGGGACACAGCGTCTGGCAAAGATTAGCCAAATATCCAGGGATGGATTTAGGTCCCCTGTGGTGACAATGCTGTTAGGTGAGCACAGCTGGGTTAGACATGTGGACAATGGTATCAGGTAAGTGCCTCTTATTTGTTTGCTTTCTCAATAATTTCTGCAGACACTCCTAAGAAATCTGCTTAAAGGGACATTGTGTAACATTTTCTGTTGTTTACTGGCCAAATCGATGTCTGTATTTATATCTGTGTTATCATTGGTGTATTATGACCTCCGCTAATAATCTGACACATTCTCCTACATGAATAATTTTAGATTTGTTTATACATAAGGCTGGTCAGCCGGTAGGGAAGTGCCATGACAGTCGGCCATCTTGAAACTACAAGTGGCTAAGCAGAACAAATACACACAGGAGATAACTTGTTGAAGCCACAATTCCATCTCTTTTGGATGGAGTCAACAACACCATAGTGAACTTGCATATTTGTTTGTTGTTATAGTTGTTTTGAGCATACAGGGTCAATAATCTAAATGATAATAATCAACTCCCTGCAGTAACAGATGACATGATTTAATCAGTGTCGTAGAGGCTTTTTGATACATGGCAGCTACCGTTGCAATACGTGTTTGAAATGGTGACACGCAAGAGTGCATTATTTGTTTTTATTCGATACACGATTTCAACATCAGTTGGTAGTAATTCTTACAAAATGTCCCTTTAAAAACAATTGAAACTTCATCTTTGTTTCAGCTATGAGTTTGATGTCACCAAGTGCATGTTCTCAGCTGGAAACATAACAGAGAAGCTCCGGGTGGCTGGATTTAACTGCAGTGGAGAGACAGTAGTAGATTTATATGCAGGTAGGAAATATTGATTATTTTCACTTCAACATCTTTTTGTTGTGAATGACTTATAATAACAGACAGGTGCCACGTTGCTCTGATGTAAATGCCATCCTGTAACAGTTTAAAGGCACACTTTCCTGGATATGAACTTAGCTAAACTTAAGTTCTTCTCTTGAAATAGTTCTGTTTTATCGTCTCTCTTTGCATTCTACCATGTATCCACATGTATTATTTACAATGTATTTATGAATTTTAAAGGTGTCAGACAAGATTAGTGCAGAGGTCTTCAACAGGGGATCCTATACCTTTAGGGGGTCCACAGAGATACTGCAGGGATCTAGAGCTGGGATCCTGAAAGTTTTGATTGATTTATATGTTTTGATTTTTTTCAAATTATTTTTTTATCTATCTCATTTAATGATTTGACCTTTCGAGCTTCCTGATAAACACAGAGAAGAGGACCCACCCCATATTGCTATAATCTTGATGCCACATATTACATGCTAGCTCCGTGNTGAGGTTCCCTGTGATTCACCAAAAGTCTATTCAGTCCCCAGCTGACTAAGATCCCAGACATGAGGATGCAAGCTGCAATATTATTTGAGAAGAAGACAACTTTGTAAAATAAATTAACAAGACAAAATTTGAGATATTCCAGGCTAAAACACTGCACCTCTTATCAACAACAGCCAACTACTAAGGGCAGTTTATTATAATGCCAATGGCAAGGACATTGTTATAAGTGAAAATGGTAGTTAGATGAAATGTAGCTGAACCAAAAAACTATCTCTTCCAACTGAGAAACCACTGGTGAAAATTCAAGTGGTGAGACAGCACCTACTGCTGATTCTGCAGCTGATAAGGCTGTAAACAAAAGAAGACCCAAAAATGTCCAAATGGTTATCTGAAGTTTGAATTTACCTTCAAGGAAACAGATGGCATTAAATTACCAATATGTTGTAAATGTATTGCAGTATTTTAAAAAGTGGACTAACAGTGCTTCTAAAGAATGCAGATCCACAAGTGATTTGGTTGCACTACATGCACCACAGAAAATCACTTATTTCTAAAGACACAAGTGATGAATTGTCAAATGGCATGGACTGTGACTTAAAAGTTGTCAATCGAGTTAAGAAGGCTTAATGTTATTTTCACTGAGCTAAACAAACTTGAAATATTATGCAAGATCACAATACACATGCCATTCAGCTGTATGATGGTTCATCTGTGCATCCGTTTGGGGGTCTTTGGCCTGAGAAATGCTGAAGACCCCTGCTATAGAGGAACATTATATCAAGGCATTCTCTCCTCTTTTAGCTTATTTACAATATCCAAATCCACGAGCTGGAAAAAAAATAATTGCGTAAAGCCTCTTGTGTTTTCCTTAATGTCAGTCCCTTTCCTGAATTTAAAAACACTTTTTATGCTTGTTTTGTACTGTATGTCTGACACATTTTGGGACATTTTTGCCTAAAGCAACATTCTCCTCTTAAAGTGTGAGAGCATAGAGGTGCTGTGCAAAAAAAACAAACTTGTACTGCCATTTCAGCGGCTTTAACTGCTGCTTAACCATCTTATTCATATATTCGTATACATATAAAGGAAGATTGTTTCTGTTCTGTTGAGGTCATGATTTATACCTTTTCGTATTGTGAAAGTTTCCATTCAGCATTGGAGTTGTTATTTTCTGATAAAAATGAAAATACACATGTTTCATTAATGCCTATCTTATTCTAAACTGATTAATTCAAAGACATGCATGTTAGGTTAATTGGTCACGCTTCTCCTAAGGAGTGAGTGTGAGCGCTTGTTTGTCCCTCTTTGTTTTCTCTCTGTGTTTGTGGTTGCCAACAAACCCTGCATTGGAATAAGCGGGTATAGACAATGGAGGGCTAGATGGATACTAATTTGATTCAATATATGCACCTTTTTTTTATCATTTCAGCTTGTCCAATTTTTTGTTTTTATCTTACATGCATTTTAATCTGATAGCAACTGTAGTCTCATTAACCACAATCTGAATGATGAATATAATTGCTATTTAATTTTCACATTTATTTCTTGTGTCAGGTATTGGATACTTCACTCTACCTTATCTGGTTCATGCAAAGGCCAGTCATGTTTATGCTTGTGAGTGGAACCCTGATGCCGTTGAAGCTTTACAGAAAAACCTCAAGGCAAACCGAGTATCCGACTGCTGCACTATTCATCAAGGGGACAATCGTCAGGTAAATTGATTTAACATACAGTTTTTATTTAACATATATTATTTTGTTTGTTTTTTTATTTTTAAATGGCTGATAACTTCTCAACAGGGATGACTGTAATGTTCACTTTTCTCCTGTATTGGTAGTATTGGTTTTGGATAAATCTTATCCAAACTCTCTTTTTGCTTTTCTTCTTTATTGTTCTCATTTATAATTGCAAACCTGTTCCTGGCATTACATCAGCTATAAAAAGTGAATTGGTCTTTTAAAGTTGCTGTAAGATATGATGCACCTCATGACTGTTTTTGTTTTTTTCTCCCAGCTCCAGCTGAGGGATGTTGCAGACCGTGTGAACTTAGGTCTCATTCCGAGCTCTGAGGACGGCTGGCCTGTCGCTTGCCGACTGCTAAAGAAATCAACCGGAGGAATTTTACACATCCATCAGAATGTCACCTCACCATTACAGAGCGCTGCAGCTAATGATGCCAATCAGACATTTTCTGGGAAGAAAGCTGACAGGGAGGTGTGGCAGGCCTGGGCTAATGAAACAGCAAACCACATAGCTTCTTTTTTATGCGACCTCACTGGTGCACTGTGGTCAACAAATATCCAACATATAGAGCATGTGAAGTCATATGCACCCCATGTCCACCATGTTGTGTTGGACTTGGAGTGCAGACCATCCTGAATTAACATGTTTACTAAGCAGAGGCTGTGGTGCCAAGCAGCTTTAAATGCTCCAGGGCCTTATTCCAGAAAGGATGTAGGTTCTTCCTATGCAAAAAAACACCTATAAGTAGGTCAGGTTGCAAAATCAACTGCTATGATCTTTATTTATCTAAGGTTGGTTGATTTTTGCACAAACGTTCTCATACTGTATCTGACAGCTGCCCAGATCAGACCTTATCTGCATCCACCAAACAACTGCCTTGCTCAAGGACACATCAGGGTTACCACTGTCTACAGACTGGATTATGACTCACTAATGTGTAGAAACACCCTAAGTTCTTTAATTACAGTGTAGCTGTAGTTTAGCCAGGGCTTCAAGTTTATCTACAAGAAATTCTAATAAGATGTTGATACAGTGGAAAATTTAGTTTTCTTTTCTGTTCAGTATGTAATAAGAGCATTAAAAGGAGGGAGTGTTCAGTTCAATGCAGTGTTTCTGTTATGACTGGGAAATCTTAATAAATGATGGAGAAGGAAAATACTGATGCTTCCATGCAGAGAAGTTCACGAGAGTGGCTATAATTTGAATCACATGTGACGACTTTCACAGGCGTCAGACCTGAACTTTGCTGAGTAGATCAGAAGATTAATGCTCAAATAAGGTAATATCTTCTGCGTGAGTGGGGTTCAGCCGTCCAGTCGGAATTGATGCCAAGGAAAAATTAAGCTGCTGCTTGCTTTGTTCTGTTTTCCTATTTTGCCCATCTATCTTTCAGAAAAACAGATTGGATTTTACCAAGTGACAGAATGATGACTTTCCTCTGACCATCCCTACAATTTAATTTTCTGTATGTTAGTAAGGCAGGGTGATCTAATGTTAAATGTAAAAGCAAACTGTGTAGTTAACAGAAAGTTGGTATGGTTACGGTCATGTTAGAGTTTATATAGATAGTTTACACGTGGTTGGCCCATTTTTGTTTTACACTGAGGTTAGGACTTCTCATCCAATAATAACATATTGAATAATTACATAAACAAGGAAATTATATTGCAATACATGTATAAATTACATTTATTTGTTCATTGAATGATATTAAATCAATAAATGATTGTAAAAATGTATATGTAATTTATATTGAGTGCAATTCTTGCAATTACAGGAATTTAATTCTGTAACTTGGGTACAAAAATAAGGAAATTCGTGTAAATTATTTACCCCTTTAATAATATCAATTGGTGTTGTATTATACATAATTGTACAGGTGACTAAATGGGCTTTCCAATGAGTCATAACTCGTAAGAATTGTGCTTCCAACAGCCTATGAAGGTCTACACGATGACTCATTAATTTGAGTCAGGTGTGTTACAGTATAGCAGTCAAACACTGAAAACCTGCAGCCCTCATGGGACCTAATTCATTTGCCCTGCTCTAGGATCACAACATTGCCCCACAGAGCCAGGATAACCAAAGAGTACCTCTTGAATTTGGGAGTGGAGACTATGGACAAACCTGCCATCAGTCTAGACTTCAATCCATTTGAATACGTTTGGGATCAGATTGGACATGCTGGCCGTGCTTGAGTAACCAACACAACCACACTGGTTTGACTTCAACAACTCCTAGTTGAGGAATGGGATGCAATACCACAGCAGTTATGCCATGTGTGACCAAGCTTGTGACTGTATGGATCTTCCACATGCTATTGATGTTCCTGACGGTGTGAAGAAAAAAAAAAATATGAATGGCTACATTTGTTTTTCCCTATTAGGCTACTGTGGGAGAGCAAAATCATCCAATCCATAAAGCAACTCAAAATAAAAGTGAATACAAACAGGAGAATTTTGCAGTGGACTGTTTTGTTTTTTTTCTGGAGAAGGGGTGGGACACTACTACCCACTCTTCAGTGTTCTGTGTTGCTCATTCCACAGAAGCAGGATCCTTAAAGTTACATCTCAACTAAACAGGCTTTCCATACTTAGATAAGATGAAATAAAGAAAACGTGCAGAAAAACGAATAAATCAACTTTTATTTGAGATTTTGTGTGATGACATCTGCCTCAGATAAACTTTAAAACATTTTTTGCAGAGGTTA
>JAPMNP010715332.1:0-13585 GCA_029874935.1 Atherina boyeri
ATCGTTCTTTTTCATCATAAACACTCTGAAAATAGGGCTTTAAGTGTAAAATACCGAACTTGTCCTTTAATGTCAAATTTATGCAGCACAGCAAAAACAGTCAACCAAATGCTTTCCAGAGACTGGTGAGGAGGAATGGAGCCAAATGGAGAAAAAAAAACCCTGCTCCATGGTGCTGCAACAGATAAAATTTCCTGCATGACTGAATCAAAGCTCACAGTCGGCGAAGGTAACTTCAGGACACTGTCCTTAAAAGGCCGAGGTAGCCTCCAGACTAAGACCCCACCAACCATCTGTGGAGAGATCTGAAGATGGCTATTCAGACACTTTAATCTATGAGCGCTCAATCAGTCAGGAAAATCTGGATAAAGTGCAGAAATCCAGGCACAAGTTTGAACAAACAGATCCTAACATGATGTTACTGTTCCATTCTAAAGAGGAAAAAAATGGAATTAATTGCGCTTTTACTGCCACATGTAATAAATTAAAAAAAAATCAAGGTGACTGTTGCTTTGAGTCATCTGCTTCAATTTCAAATTGTATTAAAAAAAAAAATCAGCTTTGCTCATATCTGGAGGAAGGAAAGTTTGTCTATCTCTGGGGACTGACAACAGTAATAGAAACACCACAGTGCAATTGTGATACAAATGACGAGAAACACAGCATTGGTTTCCTAGGCGAATATCATGATTCACTTTTATTAAAAGCATCATAGCTACAAGTCATCATACATGATGTCTCCAAAAAAAAGAACAAAAAACAAAAAGACACACAAAAAAAAAAAGAAAAAGAAAAAACATTTACATGGTATGTCTGTAAACTTCAAGGCTAGATAAGAATTTTGAGGTAATGCTCTTCAGCTTGCTGGCTAAAAGTAACAAAAAGTCCTCTTTTTTTCAAGAAAAGTAGCTAAGTAATAAAGGTACCTGATTATTTTTACTCTTTAACACCAGTGCATCAACAGGAACAGAGTGAGACAAAAATCGATTGCAGTTCTTACGTCATCATTTACAGTTTTAGTTTAATCTATTCATACGACACTTGTGGTTATTCATATTGTGTGTGTGTGTGTGGGTGTGTATGTGTGTGTTGAGGGAGAGCAATGCTGGAACATTCAAAAGCTGCCTTGGTTATTGCTGTCTCAGCGTTAGAGAGGAGAACGAGGATCTTTGACAGGGAACGTGTCTCCAGAGAGCCAGAACCGATCTCTCCCCCTCTGACTCCCTTCTCTCCCTGCATCTACTGGGTTGGCTGTGATAGCAAACGTTAAGACCTGGCCACAGCATGTGTGTGTTTGAGTGTACTTTCAAATATTTGAACCACTCGCAGCACTTGATTTTTCTCAGACACTTAAACTGGCCTATGGGGAAACAAATCAAGCGCCACTTGCGCTTTTCAAGTATTTAAAACAAACTTAACTCTGCGGCAAGAGTTGAACTTCATGTAGAAACTTGTGAATTTCCAACTCCGTTGAAAAATGTGTCTCAGTCCTGTTTGGCCAGGCCTGGTGTCAGTGTGTGTGACTAGAGCAACAGTCTTTAAAACAGAAGGTCACTAGGGAGCAGCACTTGGTCTAAATCTACCGGGATGTAAATGAAGTAAAAAAAATAAAAAAAATGAATGTGGCAGCGACAGGGGAAAGGAAAATAAACATAAAAACAAATCATGTGCCCCCTTTAAAGAATAAACCTGAAACATCATATCCCTGTGCAGACCGCCGCTCCAAATTCATTCACAGAGGACTCTGAACGGGGACGGCTGGTTTAGGCAGCATGAAGCGGACCAGTCAGAAGAACTGACTGGTGGCAGACCCAGCCCGCCTGCCACCTCATTCACCCAAAAAAACAACTTCCAGCCGCCTCGAAAAGAGACGGGATTCAGATGAGGCAGTGGAAAGACTTGAGACGGGTATTCAGTGTGGGACTGGGTTTAACAGTATTGGTTCAGCGTGCACACAAGCGCGGGCGCGTGCACAAACACACACACACAAATACATACACTCAAAAGGAAAACAGTTATGGGACAACAGTCACAGAGAAGGGGTAGTGTGTGTGTAGTGGTAGACACCTGAATGTCTGTGTATGTGTGTCTGTGTGTGTGTGTAGGTGCAGCTCACAATCAAGTATGCATTTGGATGTGTGAGGGGAAAGACTGAACTTAGTGCCAGCCTGGTTTGTTTTCCTCATCAGAGTCTACCTGGTCTGATATGTGAGAACTAAAGACAAAACATAAATCTACTCTGAAACAGAGCAGTATGACTCCATTACCCACAATTCCTTTTGCAGCAGCTTTGTCAGACAGACAGCCGGGATAGCTGTAATGCCGTTTCTTTTTAAGAACTGATGTTTGAAAAAGCACCGGCGACGGTCGTTTCTTCTTGTTATGATGAGACGCTGCCAACAACCAACAACAAAACAATCCAGACAAATTCAAAGGCAAAAATAAAAAGACATGAGCTGAAAGCAGCAATAATAATTATAATAATAATAATAATAGTACTATCAGAAACTTGTGGAGTCCTATTTGAGGGATCGTGGAAAAGGAAAGTGTGGGTGAACAGTTCACAACGCACACAGGCCAACCAGAGAAAGAAACTGTCTTTGAAGAAGAGCCGAGCTCTGAGAGAGCGGCTGAGGATTTTCCCTGACTAAACTATCGATCAGAGAGATTTAACTTAACACAAACACACCTCGTCCTCTCTGACGCATAGTAAATACACATGGCAAAACAAAGACTGAAAGAAAATATCATCAACAAAAGCTTGAAGAAAAGAGAACGGGATTCATAATTGTTTGGATATTTCTGGTAGGTGTGTAAACGTGGTGAAGGGAAGTCAGAGGGGAGGAAATGTTCAAGGCCAGTCAGTTTTTCTTTCTTTTGCTTCAGTCACTCTTGGCTTTTTGCGGAGAGGCCGCTGCCTCCTCTTCTCCCATCTCTCCTTCCTCAGGAACAACACAGTCAGCCTCACCTGCTGTTTCACCCTCTGCTTCTCCCTCTTTCTCCTCTGCCAAGTCACTATCTGCTCCCCCTGCTTCACACTCCTCTTCCTCATCCTCTTCCTCTTCCTCCTCTTCTTCTGTAGCTTTCTTGTCGTCCTGCTCGTTTCTGGGAGGGTTTGAGGTCAAGCCACTGCCTCCCAGTGCTCCGGCCATAACGCTCTGCAGCTCGGCCAGGGTGGAGGCTGTAGGGAAGCCGGGCAGGCTGAGTCCTGCGAGGCCGGGGGGCAGGAACATGGAGGGGTAGAGGAGGCCGGGGGCCATGGTGGAGAGGAGAAAGGGGTTGAATGCCAGGGAATTGGCAGACATACCGGCAGCAGCCAGCAGGGCCGCCGCATCTCCGTTAATGGATACCTCTGCTGAAGAATCAGCAGCTTGGATCTTAGAAGCTGCCGCAATATCACCACCTTCACCCTCCATCTTCTTCTTTGTCTTCTTCACTCCCCCCTCATTTCCTTCGGCCTCTTCATCATCCTCCTCTTGCCCCTTGTCACCATCGCCTTCTTTCTCCTCCCCTTCCCTGTTCCTCTTTGTCACCGTTTCCTCACCGTCTTCTGTCTCCATCGTTCCGTTGGTGTTTCTTGCTGCAGCTATGGCAGCGTTGGATGCAGAAGTGGCAGCAGCAGCCGTCGCCAGGTTACTGCCAAATAGCCCCCCAAGGCTGAACATGTTGGGGAGGGCGGTGGCCATATTGGACAGCCCTCCCATGCCAGGCAGCATGAGCGGCAGCATGGAGGCGGCAGCGGCGTTGGCTGCAGACTGCTTGGGGTCGGCGGGAGGTGGGAAGGCCATCAGACCAGCAGCCAACTGGAGAGACTGGAGGCTCTGGAGAGAAGACAAGTCCATCCCTCCAAACAGACTGTTCAGTAGCAGAGGGTTGATTCCTCCTGCAGATACACACACATTCAAAGTTAAACAGAGCTCAATAGCCTCCAAATATAAACACATATCTAAGCTGCTGAACAACAAAGAGGTTCCACCTCCTACTCAACTGTGTAACAGCAACTATTTTCCCTTGGAATGAAAATTACTGGTGTTTGATACACTGATTGGTTAAGCAGTGGTTTTTACCTGCAGATGTGGCAGCAGTGGCCAATGATGCCTGTGCAGCCTGAGCAGCCGCTGCTGCCTGTGCTGCAGCGGCTGCTTTAGCAATCTCAGATTTGGGCCGTCGCCCTCGACGACGCACACCTTCCTCTCTGATTACAGGGCCTGTCAGAAGGCGGTCAAACATGGCTTCTGGGAGGAAACCCTGTGTGAAGGTGGACTTTTGGTTAGAAAGCCATTTCAATTTAAAACAGATGTTAAAGATTAACCAACTGGCAAAAGAATAAGTTGTTCTTTGTTACTAACCGATTGTTTGACAATGTCTGTCCAATCAGGAGCAATCGAGAATTCAGGGTTCTCCAGTAGCCACCTGGGAAGTTCCTTCATTGGTGGAGCCATGGCTCCACCCATCTAAAAGAACATGAGGATGACATGAGTTTCTCTTGAAGGATAAATCAATGTGGTAAAACATGCATATTTTGACAAGCCACCTGTTCTGCCGCTCAATATGAACAGCATCTGATTTAGGAACTGCTGGTGTGTGTTTTTACCTTGCGTCCATTTCGTCTGTTGACCACGGGAACTCGCTCATCCCCAGTCAGAGTGTTGATGTCAATTTTGTTGGGGTTTCGACAGCGGTGGCGCTTCTGTTTGGGCTTAGAGAACTGAGACAGCAGCAAGTCCTCATTCTTCTGTAGTGAGAAGACAAAATACAGTGAGGTGATAAAAATGAAAACTTACTGATCTTCAAGAGGCAGTGAAAATAAACACTAAAATATTACTAAAAGAAAATCTTGCTTTAGCTTCACACAAAGGAAAACTGTGAAGATTAAGATGAAAGGGGCTTTACTGGTGTAAATCCAGCCATGTCCATGCTGTATGTTGGGTGCTGCCTCAGCCACTCTCCTAGATCTTTATTGGAAATTGCTGCCTCTTCCTCATCGAGGCTGCCTGAGGCCAGAGATCTGGCACTGGGGCTCTGCTCGGGGACGGTAATGGGTCTGTGTGAACGGGAAGCTTCTTGAACCCCATCTACACCTGTAACTTTCGTCCCATCAGCATCATCCTAAAAATAGAGTCAAAAAGATATTTTTGATGAAGACTACAATACAACTGAGAACAACATCTGTCTGTCCGATCTAAGTTAAATTTTACTGCTACATACCCCCGCTGCTCTCTTGTTGCCCATAAACAGCAGCTCCAGGCCCTCTACATTTTTCCTGCGGCCCCGCCTCCTTCTTATGATGGGGAGGTCAGCCTCTAATGAACCGTTGGCTCTGTGCCCTGAGGGAGGAGCTATTTGCAGCAACTCCATTTGGGCCTTGAGGGAGGGATTTGTCACCATGCCACTGGGGAAGCCAGCCAATGAGGGGGAGGCCTTGTGGTGATGGTGCATTCCCTAAGGAGAAAGTAAGATCAGGTTCAGCAAATCATTATAAACGTTGCGTATGAAAAACAGTACACATTTTTAATTTCTGGAACTACTGGCTTGTAAACAAGTCAAATCAAGGACTGAGCGGGTTATTGTATGCACCTTTGTGAGATCTATAGCCTGGTTCTGAGTCTCAGCAGCAGCATGGCTTTCCCTCAGCTGAGCCACCATCTCCATTAGGTTACGTCTCTTAGCTGCCCTCTCTGCCTCAATCTCAATCTTTCTCCTTCTCCTCCTCCTCTGCCGAGGAGCATCATCCTGTAACAGAAGGTCAGTTACTAATTTTTCCAGCCAAAAGCAGCAACTTACCAAGGTTCCTGGATGGTAAGGACTGATGAGGCATTGAAAATAAACGGAAAGCTACTTAGCTAAACAGCTGGCATTACTTTTAGTGACTTCAATATATGCAAGGCTGTAATCAATAACATCCTTATGTGGATTTGGAGGGTGTTAACTATGTGCACACTTACATGAACCTGGGGTGACAGCGTTTTATCCTCACTCCCACTGTATGGGGTATGAATACCAGCCATCGTCAGCTCAGCCAGGCTCCGCCTCTGCAAAGGGCTTTCAGTCACCATGGCTACAGCAGCTGTGCTTGCTGTCGAGCCATGACCTGGCAAGAGGTTGCTGGGGAAGTCAAAGACGTGGCGTCTGTTGACAGGCCACTTGCCTTTTAAGACCGCCTCGCATATATTATCCATCCTGTTGATCATCACTCGATCCTGAGCGGTGGAGAGAGAGGTGAGAAGTGATGAATTATTTTGTATGTTCTTTCTATATTGCAAATATTGACATTTGTTTTAAAACAGTTAAACATGTTTTTTATGGGGGGGGGGNTGGGGTTCACAATTGGTTCCGATGAGGCTAATTTAATGATGGGGATGGAATTGACAGAAATGACCAATATGCAGAGATGGGAATTGTGGCAGGAAAGTCGTCTCCATGCTGTGTATTTGTTCTTTTCAGCAAATAAACCAAGTGATTCCAATCAGCACAGAATTTACCTGGCTCAGTTGCTGAGCAGAACAAAAGCATGGCATGGAGATGACTTATTGAAACCACAATTCCCATCTCTGCCAATATGCCAAAACCGGTCACTCAGGTGAAAAACTATGATTGATACAGGAGTTGTGGTACATTCGATGTCACTTCCACTGAATGTCACATATATTTGATTAAGACTTCTGCAAATAGTTTCAACTTGTGGGGAAAAAGGCAGAACATCTTAGACCTTCACCTTAGGCCAGAATGAGAAGCCATATGTGCGGTCCTGTAAGGCCTGCAGTGCAGATATTTCCTGTAGGTCATCAGGGCAGAATCCATCTCTGGTCTCATCCCGAACTGATGTGCTCAAAGAAGCGATACTCTCCTCATCAAAGTTCTTCTGCTCTGATGCAGCACTCGCTGTGTGGAGAGAAAGAAAATCATGTTCCAACCCTTTATTTAGAGAGTGCTTACAAGTTGTTATCAAAGGATCAAAAATTATTTTATTATTTCACTGGAACTAATTTTCATTAAAACACTGACAGGCCTTAGGGGCAAAACTAAGAAACAGGCCTGTGACAGTGTTGGGTTCAGCCATAATGGGTTTAAACAAAAAACTGGATAACAAAGGCAATTATAACACGCTACAGAACAATCTATCGTGTTAAAGCAACACTTCAAGTAATCCAAAGTTTAAACTAGCTCAGATACCTTCAGCTTGAGAGGATTTCTCAGATTTGTCATCTTCATCCATCCGCTCCTCTTCTTCCTCCTCGGGGCTCTTCTCTGTGTCAGCAGATTTTGGAGATTTAAGAGACTCTGGGTTTTCCTTTTCCTCTCCATCTTCCTCCTCTGCAGTCTTGTGGCCCTGCAGTGCTAGAGAAGAGGAGTCTGGATGTTCTGGGAGCTTGGTGCTTGTGCCCTGCTGGTTGCTGAGACAGTCGTCAGGACTCAAGCTGTTCTTCTCCATTAAGCCTTTGTCTTGGTCATTTGTTGGTTTTAAACTCTTGTCATCTTCTCCACTGTGCTCCTCTTTCAGTGCTTCCTGCTCGTCTTTTTCTACCTTTGGTTGGGCCTCTTCTGTCTTGACCTCCTTAACAGGTGATGCAACAGTCTCATCTTTCCCTTCTTTGACGTCTCCCAGATTTTCCTTTTGTTCATCAAGGGTTTCAGTCTTGGTACATGGAATGTCATTGGCAACTGCTTCCTCAGTTTCCATTTTTACCTCCATCTCTGCTTTCCCTTCCTCGACCTTTATGTCCTTCCCTTCTGTCTCCTCCTCTTTAGCTGCATTAACAGCCATTTTGGCAGCAGCTTCAGCACTTGCAAGCTCTGCAGGAGTGAGAAGTGGAGCAGAGGTGGTCTCTGCAGTTCCCAACCCAGCTTTGTTGAGCTCTCCCTGGGCTCCAATGACAACACCAGTCCCTCGCTGACTGGTAAAGCGTTGGTGGGCCTCCAGAAAGGCTAAGGTTGGGTCATTTAGGATGTGATAGTCTGTGCGGCTCACACCATGCTTCGAGGCCCCCAGGAGGAGGTCCCGGTCATGGCGTCCACACTCCCACCACTCTGGGAGGTCTGGGGAGGGTTGGCAGAGCTTGAGGCGCTCCGAGAGAAGCGGGTGAGGGAGGACTTGCTCTCTGATGCGACGAAGCAGCTCGATGCGGTACAGGGTGCGAGAAGCTCGCTCCTCTGTGATGGGATCGATGATCAAGGTTGGATCTGGGAGTTCTGATAAAAGAAAACACAGAATCATCATTAGCAAGTTCAACATAAACAAAGGTTGTTTATTTTGCCATTACAAGTATAAGCTTCTACCAAACAGCAAACTCAGGCAATATAAAGCACATTTCCTCTTACCCGTTTCAGTCTTGACCTGCATTCTGCAGACCCGTTTACACATGGCAATGAATGAGTAATAATATTTCTCCAAGCTCTCGTCTGTTTTCTTGTCTAGCCGAGCAAAAGCCCTGAACTGTGTCCAATCAAACTTCTGACGTTGGGTGTCAAAGACAACTCCGAAGGTTGACACAACACGATAGAAATCTGCCTCCTCGCGTCGTGTCCATCTGAGAAAAACGCAAGAGACGGTTCAAACAGTAGAAGGTAATATGTGATTAAATTATTTTTTATTCTTTGGTGCTTTTGAAGGCTGTTTAGAGTTGCATTATTGTAGCATCACAAAGAGGTAGTGAATGAACCCAAGATTTATATGATCTTAAATGTATAACTACCTTTGTCTTCTCTCTTTGTAATACATGGCTCCATCAGACATCAGAGGGCTGCCGGTCAACACTGGCGAAGCCTCTGGCATGAACTGACTACCTTTGGCAAAGTAAGCGCTTCCTTTTGCCAGATACGGGCTTCCTTCTGCCATGAACACCCCCGAGCCATCTTGGATGAAAGTTGCTCCTCCTCCTGTTTCAGGAACCATGGCAATAGAAGGCAGGAACTCCCTGCGTCGTCGCCTGCGACCATCAGGTCGATTGAGTGCCTCCTGGCGGAGCTGCTCTCTTCGATTGGAGCGCTGGTAAGCCGTGATGAGACGACGCAGACGAGCTGTCAGTGCTGAGGCTGCAGGCCAATAGAGTCGCTCATTGGAGCCAGAAGCTCCACCCACGGCTGGCGCACACTGACCGTTTTCACCCGATTTGACTACAAAGATAGGATATGTCATTGTTTTAATGCAATTACTTGGCCTACAGATTTATAATGGTGAATTTATAGGTCAATAATGAGTTGTAGTTCTAAGATATCGCATATTTACTTGCAAAAACCTTTTTGATACAATTAAAACATACTCCACATGAACCCATATTTACCTTCAGTCTCACCCTCCACTGCGTCATCTTTGTCATCCAGTGGAGAGTTAGTGAAGTCGTCTAGGTCATCTTTGAAAGGCATACGCAGTGGCTTATACTCTGGATCCTCATCCTCACTGCAGAGAATAATAGGCAAAATCAAGAAATTTGACTTCTGAAAAGTGTTAATTGAAGTATTCTTTATGTTGACTTTAAATTCAAATAATCCAGCTTTTAGAGACAAAACAGACTTGAAGCTTTATGTTGCTATAGACAAAAAAATGGAAGTGAAACGCACTGGACAATGATTTACAATGAGACTAATCCAAACCAAAAAGATGTTCACTTAAAGGATGGGCCAGCAAAGAGCTGCTTTTTGGTCAGTGATGCCTGCTCTCTTACCCCTCAACACCATCTGCCATCATGTCAGAGCCCCTCTGTTCAGCGGCGATCGCTTTGGCGTCTGGCATGCCCACTCGCTCCAAGAAACACAGGGTGGGGTCGGCACGCATGGAGTTGTACTTCTCATAGCCTGGAGAGAAAGATAAAGAGATTAGGAATACAGACGCCTGGAGGTGTAAGAGGCTGCAAACTTGGTTTCAGCAGCTAACTCCTTTTATTTGCTTGTCAGAGATAAAAGGATATTTTAACATGCATCCATCTTAAGGCAAACTCCTAGAAAGAAGAGTGAAATCACTTGTGCTTTCTAGCTCACTTTTAGACAGTTGGACACACACCCAGTCAAGACACATGTGCACACACACAAAGCATTCACATTAAATGAGGGAATAGACAAAAACAGCAGCAGAAGGGCAGACCCAAGGAGCCAGCTGCTGACGAGACAGCCAGTGTGTGTGTGTTTCTGTGTACGCTCATCTCTGTTCTGCATATGCGTGTACTGAGTGTGTGCTAATCCAAGTAAGCCTGCAGGTGCTTATTTGTGTTGAAAAAGAAAAAGAAAAGAGGCAGTACGCAAGACAGAAAAAGGAGGAAAGTGTGTGTCATGGAGTCTGAAAGTGAGCTACTGGGTGTGAGAAACTGTGCGTGTTTGTCCGTTAGGAGCATTCAGGCAGAACAGATTAGAATGTGCAGATCCTACTGAGACACATCAGGGAGGGGGAGGGGGGGGGCAAAAAACGGGAGGAAAGAGAAAAAACAGGAACACGTGAGGGGGGGTGAGAAAAGAAGGAAGGGGAGAAGCAGAGGGAACATGAGGCAGGTGAGGACGAAGAAGAAGAGGGACAGTATAACACCACATCATCTTCAACCTTTCATTCATCTCTCCTTCTTTCTTTCTCTCCATCACATTTCAATTAGGAAAGACGTAACGCATTGTTCCTAGCCGTCACTTCGTCTCTCTCTCACACATACACACAGCTCTGCGCCCGCAGCCAAACGTTTATCATCAGGGCCTTTATAGGCCATCACTCTCCTGTATGCGTGTGTCTAGCATTGTTTTGTGTGCCTATGTGTATGTCTGCAAAGTCAGTATGTGTGTTAGTCCCCCTGAAGGGCCTCCCTTGTGAATAAGGATTATGATTAACTACGGGTGAGCCCTTTTCTATTACACTGTGTGCGCTTCTGTGTGTATGTGTCCTAATTGAATCATAGAAGGTGGCAATGATGGAAAAATTATGACAATTATGCCAAATTAATATGAATGAAGGTCTCCATCCAAAGCAAACTCACTTGAAACTGCTTTATCACTTCATCTCTGGGACTGAAATCAAGACATTCAGCAACAATAGGTGGGCCACTGATAGATTAAAGATGATTTCAATGATGGTCTGGATAACCAGCTCCAGAATTAAAAGAGTAAAAACTGAGGTTAGTTTTGTTTATGGCACCAACACCTGTAACACCATGTGTGCGTGTGCACACACTCAGCCAGTGGTGAAAACAGCAATCAATCACACTTCCAACTGCACACTAAGCCTGCCAGCTGCGTATCACCATTACCATAGCAACACCAATCAACTGGTGGCAGCAGGAGCGGGTGGTATGTGTGTGCACGCGCTCACCCAGCGTGCAACTCCTCGCATGATGCTTACTCTGCTGGAAGCCACTGGAGTGTGTGTGCGTGTGTGAAGGTGCTGACATTATCCGACTGTGTGGTTGTGTGTATGTCCTGTGTGTTATGGCTGCCATGCGAGAAGGTGAGGATCTGTGCGTACAAAGACAGTGTGAGTGAGCTGGTGTGTGTCTGTTACCATGTTTGAAGACGCCGATGAGCAGGGACTTGTCAGCCTCGCTATCCCACCAGTCAGCTGGGACCTCAGCATGGAATGGCTGAGGAATCCAGATATCCAGCACACTGTAGCAGAGACAAACAATGTCACATCACTGATTTTCAGACTGAACTCTTTGTAATGTGCCATTTGCTTCAATACAGCATAAGTATCGCAGATCCATTCTGAACTGAAAAATAAAGAGCAAAGTCCGGTTACGAGCCATTTGTGTTGGAATCCAATTAAAAAAAGTTAAATCAGTTAAATCTTTGATGGTTTTGAAATTTAACTAACTGTTAAAACTTTTGGGTTTGTTACCCCATTAAACCCTGAAGGCAGACTAGTGCATCAGTTACCGAAACACAACTGGTGCCAGTTTACTAGGTTGGGCAGCGTAGCAAAATCAGCTGTGAGGTTAAAATGGATCAAACATTGAACTGAATTGAATTTTTATTTAAGTGTCAAATAGGCTTAAAAGACACTGACACAAAACATACATTACATAGATGACCAACATACAAAGTACATCAACATCCAATTCACAATTAAACAAACATTGTCAAATTTAGGTCAGGATACAGATACCTTTGTGTAAGTTTCCAAGCCTTTTCCACATATCTAGCCAAGCTATGAATTTAATTTTCAAAGAGCCGGCCCAACGTATCCCCATCAGTCATCCAAAACAAATCAGGCTTTTTACATAGAATTTTCTCAAACATACCCATTGTTAAATCATTGTAAAAATTGTTCTAATTTTTGTTGCATCAAATATGTCTCAGTAGTTAATTTTTAGGTCTCACTGGAGCATAGGATTCTTATTTACTCTATCATCTTATTTACTTTAAGTTTTGCAATATATTTTCAAATTTCTCTCTGTGGTGCTGATAAGGATTCTTGCCCTTTTTTTTTTTTGTCTGTTTTGCTGTGATGTTCTTGTCTCCTCTGTTTCTTCAACCTTGTCGAGAAAGGGCTTTGCCTGTTTTCTTGTTTTTCATTCTAAAGGCTATTAGCCTTTTTTGTCAGGGAATACCCCATTTTATTTTTTTTCATCTTCTGTAAAAAAAACAAAAAGAATAAAGGAAACAAATGTCACTGTCAATTTCTCTGTTAAATGATTGGTTTCCTTATAAACATATTTGAAACTAGATTTACATGGGGTTTCAGGTATCAAATGAATGTTACTCGTTCACTTTGAATGGTGTGACATTTCTTTGATGAATTTAACTGCAGGTCCATGGTTTTTCTCTGTTAGCAAAGCTTATGGTGGAAAGCTGAGAACAGTTAAACTTCAAGCAGCACCGCAGCAGCCAGATGATCAAGTTGGCTGACTGCATGTCTGAATTCGTGACCGATTCTTGTGACAATTTGAAAAGTTAGACCTGCCTACCTAACTTTTAAAACCCTATCCATGTTCAGCTTAAAAAGTTTACTTGTTTTCACAAATTAAATTTTTCTCATATTTATAAACTTTAAAAATTGGTTTCTGCATAAAGCCGTGGTGGTATTTCAGCTATATTATACTCAATTGTATAGAGATTTTTGCCAAAATTAAGCAAAACACTAATGCCCCCACACCACAGAACCTAAACTACTCTGACCTTGCTGGTGTTTCTCCAATCCATTTGTAAGATTACAAGAGTTCAATCAAAACTATACTTGGTTGCTCAATTAGTGTAAATTAACTGCGAATAGTTTCAATGTGCAATTACTCTACTTATAAGTTGTGGCTCCAAAAACAAACAAAAAACCCCCCAAAAAAACCTCCATTATGGAAAGAGAATGGTGTTTCCAGCTAGTGATGGGAGAAAGGGTACGATACACAATGGGAGCAGAAAGACAGAGGGTGACAGGAGGAGAGGAGAAACCAGGGAAACAGTCCCTTATCTCTGCAAACAGCAGCATGCCTGGCCTTGGCAACACACACACACAAACGTGTGCACGCCAAGACTGGCATGCTAAATCCCCCTGGCATATGTTGGCACGATGGCACCCCGTATGCTCTTGTCTGGCACGCGCTGACAAACACACACACACTTGGGTCTGTCACAGTATCCATCGAGTGTATGTGTGTGTGTGTGTGTGTGTGTGTGTGTGTGT
>JAPMNP010715354.1:0-16413 GCA_029874935.1 Atherina boyeri
GAAATATTTTATTAAGAATCTTTTGACCACTTAGAGTCTAGACAAAACCAAAGAAATGAGTTTCTGTTTGGGTCTGGTAAATATTCCCCCATACTACTAGTGTTTTTTCCCCTGTTGTTCCTGGTTGTTTCCCCCTCTTTCTCTGTTTCTCATATGTGTGGCTGGTTGAGGGGTTTGTAATCAGTCTGCCCATCTTTGTCTGATGATCCTAACAGTTTATCCACTCTGGTCTGTTTTCCATGTGATGTACAGTTGGCCTCCAAGTCTATCTCCTGATCCTATGAATATTTCTAACTCCGAGGTTGATTCTGCTTTCTGTCTTTTTATGAGATGCCAGTACTTAGCTTTCTGTCCTGCTACAAAGCTGACTCACCTGGATGATTTTCTAGCCCGAGTACACACCTCTTCTGCTTTCATAATGCTGCTGAAAGCCTCTGAAGATCACAATTTGAGCTTTTCTCAAACTACTTCCTACTTTCTTCTCCCTATATTGAGGGTCCACCGCATTTACTGCCTTAAAAAACTAATAACGCAGAGTCAGAATTGATGGTGCTTCATCGAGGTGGGGCAATGCTCTCAATGGTTCCTATTGGAGGACATCATCTTTCAGATATGAGCTCTGTGTGAAATCTTCATAGACCTGTAGCTTTTCCCAGAACAGATTGACATTATTATATCATCATATTGTCATATCGTCAAGAATATAATTTAGAGATCTGTTTAATATTTCAAAATCACCTCTCCAAGATAAAAGTGTTGCTTGTTTGATACATGTTCATGTCTCTTAAAGGACCACATCCTCTCATTATTTTAGAGCATCTGGAAAATCATTGCAGGTGTTGCTCCTCCCACAAAATGCTGATTTGAAACCATGGAGTCTACTTGTTTACATCAGATCCAATTTAAACAATGAAGAGGGATGCTTATCTGAGAGATAGTTGCTGTAATGATTCCCTACATGCTAATAAAGGGAACTCTGACATGAGGGAACACCCTGACAAACTGGAAAAAGGGTTTTTGGAAAGGTCCTTTTCATCAAGGACAAGGAGGTCAAGCAATAATAATTACTGGATGAATCAAACACTCAAATAAAAAGATAATAAATATATGGAATTCTTTAGTTGTTGTTTATCTCTGGGGCTTTCCATTTTTTTAGTCTGTCTCAAAGTCAAATGCAACTGTATGGGTCCAACAGTACATAGGGTATAACATGACTTCCTCCTCTGATTTTGATGTAAATATCCCAAGTCTGCACTTGAACCCAAATTTTTGTAGGAAAGCCATCGCTTTTGTTAATCAAATTAAAATGAGTCATCTGTGTAGGACTGTTTTTCCTTTATATCTTTACACCCTGTAGTCCTCGTCATCAATCCTGTGATCAGAGCTGTTGACAAGCTTTTTGTATGTTTTAATGCATGAGACAGCTATGTAGAATTTAGTGGCTATGCTAAGAACACAAATGTGAAGATACAATATTTTGGGTGCTGACTGAGTGACATTTCTCTTAATAACAATAGTGCTTTTAGAATGAAATCATGTATAAATAAATTCAGTACAGGGATTAAAGCTCCTCAAAACTGCAGATTGTGTTTTATGGTCCACTCTTCATGTCAAGTTATGTTGTTTAATATATCTTATATTACTAAGGCTATCTTTCGCCGGTCATTATACTTACCTTTTATTCAGCTCACACTCATACTGCAGCTGCAGCACTGCAGCAGCAAGCAAAGCACAGCATGCGTCTAACTTTCCCCACTTGAGTGTGTTCTAGGTTGATGTGGAGCGACGGCGGGAGATATGGTGCAGTGCTTCTTCAGCCCTTCACTGCTGTAGTCTCTGTGCTGCTTAACATCATTACTGCCCTCCTGTCACCACAGCAACCGGCCTGGTCACATCCTCAGCGGTGCTTTTGTTTAGGCATTAATGGAGCGTGTGTGTGCATGTTTGAATGTTGTCGTAGGCTGTATCACGTACGACGGTGAGTCAATCACAGCTATCCAAATATCAATAAGAACATAGTGTTGCCTTTAAGTGAATGAATAACCACAACCTTGATTACTTTACATCCTATCAGACAATCAATTTTATTAACACACCTTCTCTTCACCCTTGTTTCTCTCTTCCTTTATTCCCACTCTGCTTTCAGTATTTCCCAGGATGTGGCCACATGCTGCCTGCACTGACTGAGGTTTTAATAACGCTAAAAGGTTCACCGCCCCCACACCTCTCTCTTCTCTCCCTTGGTAACCTTGCTCATTACTGAAATTATCAGGTCCCATCTAATAATTCACCTGCCAACCATATGAGTCACAATGAGGCTGGGAAACAGGAGTGGGTGTGTGAAACATTTTTGCTGTAAAAACAAAAGTCATGAAAGTAAACTTGCTTTACTCAAGAGTCTTATATCACGGAAATGAACTGATAAAATATCTATAATTCATCAACAGAAGCCCAGAGAGTTTGCTGACGTATTTCTCAGACGTGTATCATTTCTTGGTGCTGAATAATAAATGTTAAAGCAAGTTTTGGTCTGTGAAGCTAAAAACAAAGCAGTGTACTCATCACTCTGTGGTGGGCTTACAACATGAAAAGAGACAGTATAATTCATGTTACAGCTGTACCATGCTGTGCACCACCTATAGGGAAAGGTAAATTTAATTTTTATGTTGTGCTTGGACATTAGATGAGTTATTCCATATCCTGTTACTTTGTACTTCTAATGCAGTCTTTATTTGAAGTTCTAAAATGCTAACCAAATACACTAAAACATTTTCATGGTATTTACTAAACCATATAATGTATAAACTTAGTGCAAAAATTCGTGAAACTTGTATTTGGCCAATTATTTATCACCTTTGATAACACCAATTAGTATTGTAGTATACATTCTGGGGAAAAGCAGTCATGATTTGTCACCTTTACATTTAACCTGTATAACGTGCAAAGATTGTTCCTCTGTGGAACCAACACAGCTTAACATGTGGGTGGTATTCCCAAACAATGTTCCAAAACCCCTGCCATATTTTCCTGCCATTATTCACTCTTGTTTTGAGATCCAAGTGCTGCCATGTGTGTGCCAGTCACAGATGTATGAGTGGCACCTGACTCACATGTAATTGATATCCGGACATATCAGAATGAAAT
The DNA here is from genome assembly GCA_029874935.1 of Atherina boyeri. Taxonomy (NCBI): domain Eukaryota; kingdom Metazoa; phylum Chordata; class Actinopteri; order Atheriniformes; family Atherinidae; genus Atherina; species Atherina boyeri. Next base: position 3,145 of record JAPMNP010715354.1, read on the forward strand.
TTTGAAGCCGGCAGTGATCCCATAGCTTCAAAACCAGGGACATAACTCCATCCTCCAGGATGACAACACATTCTCCCCACAGAACCAGGATCTTTACAGAGTTCCTCCAGAATTTGGGAGGGGAGAGGATGGAATGGCCTGCTGTGAGTCCATACCTCTACTGAAAACTCATACAAGAGTAACCAGGACAAACACACTGGCTAACCTTTAACAATTCCAAATTGAGGAATGGGACTTCATCCTAAATGGGACCTGGCTGGTGACCGGCATGAGCAGGAGGTACCAAGCTATTGTGGCCGCATATGGATCTTCCACATGTTACTGGGGTTCCTGGTAGTATAAAATGCATGCAGTGTACAAATGTCAAATATTGATTGCTTTTGACCATTATGTTGTGAGAGTGCAACCATCCAATCCACTAAGCAACTTAAAACAAGAGCAAATACCAACAGGAGGTTATTTGGCACATTTTTGGGGGGCACTACCCACACGTTTAGCTGGGTTGCTCAGTCCAAAGAGGTATAATCCTTACAAGTTATACCATGTTATAAAGGTGACTAGTCAGGCTTTCCAATCATTTTACAACACCAATTGGTATTATAAAAGGGGAGAAATACCTGACCAAAAACCCATTTCCTTACTTTTTGGCTCAATAAATTTGAAAGGCTACTTATACATTAATGCATGATGATGTTAAGATGTAATAAATCATAATATAACACCACATGTGAACACTTTCTTGTCATTCCTGTTTGCTATTTGTGCCTCAAGGACATTTTGCTGATGGTTGTAATGTATAGTTGCAGTTTTACTTACTCTGATTAAAAAAAAAGTAAAACGGCTACAATCTGATGTAAAAGACAGCACAGCCAAAATCACTGCATAATCATTTATTTACATTTTTTCCACATACTATATATTATTATTATTGCTGCAATTGTGGCACCTTTCAGGTTATCACTTTCAGGATTCCCATAATGAGATTCTTTGTTCGTATCTCTTTATATTTTTCATCTTAACGCATGCTGAGTATAACATTTCACAGGAGCGGGATGCAAATAAATTAAACAGTCTCTTTTTTAAAGTTACATATCATAATCTATCCATTCTATTAATGCTTCAGTAACATGCCTTTTTCAAAGTCCAAAGAGGGGGGGAAAACATTTTTTGGAACATATAGTCTCCATTAAGGGGTGAAGGCATTACAAAGAGCACATTAATGATACATATCGTTAAAGCTGGAAATCTATGATTAATCTTCAGGCCCTCCCAAACCCCTGTTTTCCCCCCACCCACATAAAGCCTATCTCTACAGCATAGGGAAAAGGCTAAATGTAATTACTACATTTCATCTATGTACAGGTAACTTTGAAATATGGCACCAAATCGGCTTGTGAAAGAAAAAAAAAAGCTTGAGGTTATACGTTAAAACATTTGTGACTGCATAACTTTACCGGTTTTACTGAAAAGATCTGCAAGTTATTCCATTCATAAGCTTTCAACGGCAATCATTTTACAAACCTAAGGTGGAGACACCAGCACCCTTTTCTTGACTTTTCTCAGTAGCTCCTGAGAGTAAACAGTGAGTCTTGCAGGTGCTGGAAGCAATGCAGAGACCTGACACTGATGGAAATAATATTAAACTCATTGACAATGCATCATCAATTTGAGCAAAAGCTCACAGGCATCCCATGCCAGTCTGTTCTTTGACTGACACCTAAAGATAAACAAAAAAACACACACACACACACACACACACACACACACACACACACACACAAGAAGACATGGAGTACAATGACATTTTTTCAGGAAAAGCCTGCAACACTGACAACAAACATTGTGTTCCAGTTTACGTTGATCATTTTAGTGCTGATAGTTTTGGAGTTTGGTTAAAAAAGGTGCTTTTACTTGTCCACTAAGTGACTTTTCTCAAACATTGTGGACAATGAGAGACAATTGTATCTTTCTTTCAGTAGCTCAGATTAGTTCAGCATTCATTTGTCTGACTAAATCAGAGTCAGGCTGTTTTTTTCCACACTCACATGCGTATGCATGCACACGCTTAACCCCTTGCATATGGACATATACACTATATGACCTACATTAAAGGCAAATCATAAAAACCTTCATATAATTCAACTTCATACCATCTTTACAGTATTTTGATATCATTTGTAATTGCTCAGTTTCATCTGTTAGATTCTTTGAAGGCACCTAGTGTCTCCTAGGCAGAGCAGGAACCTCATTTTAAAGTTTGAGGTGTGACAGCAAAACAGTTTTCACTTTGTAAAGAAGGTCATTTTTCTTCCTTTAAGTGTCAAAAAGTCTACTTGGTGAGTTAATGTCCAACTGTGGCAACACAGAGTCTGTGCTCCTGAATACGAGTACATTGGCAAGTTTTTTTGTTTGTTTGTTTGTTATTTGTTTGTTTGTTTTGTTCTGTTTTTTTTTTTCATTTTTGCTCTACTGAGCACGCCGGGGAAAAGCTCTTCTCCAAAATTTCAATGGTCCTCGAGTTCCCAGGCAGAGAAGCCTCTGTCAGACATAAGCTGACTCACTAGACTGGGTCCTGCCCAGGTTTGGGGCCTGGGACAGGTGTGACACATCCTTCTTGCGCACTTCACAGATGGACTTCCTTCGGGCCTGCACACCTCGCATGGCCGTTTTTATCTTCCTCCATCCAATGTGATTGAGCTCGGCCAGGTTGAGCAACACGCAAATGCCACTCACTGCAAACATAAACACCAGAAAGACCGTTTTTTCTGTTGGACGAGACACATAACACTCCACCTCCTTCACACATGGGTAGCGGTCACACTCAAACATCCCTGGAACATTGAAGCCATATAGGAAGTACTGCCCAGCCAAGAAGCCAATCTCCAGCGCGTTGCGAAACACAACCTGGATGACGTAGAAACGGGAGATGCCTTCTTGCCTTCGCACTTTTGAGCTTTTGTGTGTTTGAGGTAGCCCTCGGGGTCCATTGGGGATCTCCTTGACCTCCAGGCAATCATGATCTTCCTTACTGCTCTCTGGGTGCACCAGGATGCCATTAATGTTGCGAGCATGAAGCTTGCGGGCGTGATGGTCATGATGGCGGCCATGGTGACCGTGACCATGGTGATCCATGTAAGGATGCAGGAGAGAATAGCTTCGATCACGTGCTTTAGCAGACTGGTGAACAGAATATGTGATGAAGCAGAGGCTCGGCGTGCACACCAAGATGATCTGGAACACCCAGTAGCGGATGTGCGAGATTGGGAACGCCTTGTCATAACAGGCCTGGTTGCAGCCGGGCTGCATGGTGTTACAGATGAACATGATTTGTTCATCTTCATACACCTTCTCGCCCACTATTCCAACTATTAGAATACGGAAAATCACCACCACTGTCAGCAGGATCCTGCAGAGAGACAAACGGAGAAGGAACGGGCAGAGGAGGGAACAAAGAAAGAGAGAAAAAGAGCATCAGTTAATAAGGAGCAACGCTCAAAGGTGCAGGGAGTATGTGGGTGATACTTTGATTACTTCAATTGCTTGTAAGTCTTTTTTTCAAATTAATGTAACAAGTAAAAAGGTAATATTGCCCAAAAAAAAGTAATATTGGATGTTTTTTCATTGTTTCTCTTCTCCCACTAAAGGTACAAAAATGATACTGTTGTCACTTTATACTGCAAATAATTTTAGATCAAAGAAAGAAAAAAATCCTTTTGGTTTTGTAATTCCATGATCATTTTAGTCCAATTAACACTGTCCAAAGGTGCAGTAAATCATGTACATGTGTATTTGAGTGTGTGTGGGTACATGTGCATGCATGAATGTTGCACTTTCTTATTACTTAGCTGCTGCAGCAAACAATAAGACAGTGTGCTCTGTCGCAGCTACATATCGTGACACTAATCACAAGCAGATAAAAACATGAGGGTTTGTCAGGGGGTGGTTGACAGGGATTCCACACTCATCATCACTTCTAGACTGAAATGGAGGAAAACTAAAAAAAATGTTCTCCTCTTGTCCTGTCCAGCAAGGTAGCAAGCAGAATGGTGATCTGTCTGCCATGTTATGCCGAGCAGATATGCTTTGCCAAGGGGAGCTTTATGAATATAAGGCTCCTCTTGATAATAATAATAATAGTAATTGATATTTTATCCTATTTTTAATGCTTGTTTACAAATGGTCTTTACATAATATTGCCGGACCTGACAGCGGTAGAGAAAACACAATACAAAGAAAGATAAAGAGTGAACAAAAAAAAACAAAGAAAGTGAGAAGGGCTACAGAAAGAAAAGAAAGAGACGCACTAAGCAGCCAACTGCTACACCTGTCTAGTAACACCACCAAGAGCATCCCCCGGCCTTCCCCGGAAGACAGAGCTGACAATCCTCAGGAGCCCCCAAAAGAGAATGGAAAAAGAAAAACTAACACTAATTGTACAAACTTGGTAATTGCTACCCACTGAGAATTTTTAATTGAAAGACATCTTAAGGCTCCTATGGTTCACAGATGTCAAACACAGCTAGAATCTGGTTAAATTTGGTTGAAAAGGGGCGGTGCTTGGCCCAGTGGGTTGGGTGCCCGCCCCATGTGCAGAGGCTGTGGTTCCTCGCCTGCAGCCGGTCCAGGTTCGATTCCCAGCCTGGGACCCTTTGTTGCGTGTCATTCCCTGCTCTCTCTGACCCCCTTCCTGTCAAGCAACTGTCATATAAAGGCCACTAGAGCCCAAGAAATCCTTTAAAAATTTGGCTGAAAAGGCAAAGCTTAGCAGATATCTATAAACCTTGTGTAATATATTTTAAAATGGTTACATTTAGACTTCACCCAGAAAGTAAAAAGAAGACCTTCAACACATGAACACACATAATAGCACCAACACATTCTCATCCCCCGTGGAGTATTCATAAAAATTGCTCAATGATTGCCATTTTTCTGCATTTGTATGCACATTATTCTATATTTTTGTAGAAAACTGCCCCCTTTACTACGTCCTACAAGCATCGTAGAATAGAGTAGAAAAGTGGTGGTTTAACATGCTGTTAGAGTTGCATTTGAATAAAAAAAAAAAATCCTTGTTGATGTTCACTGGGATTTAAGTATGATTTTACCTCTTACATTTTGCATTTTAAATACCAACATAAATAAATGAAATCTTAACTACTTGAGCTAAAAGTGGTCTAATTTTAGCTAGAAATATCCAGCTAAAATTAGACCGTCTCACGCCTGAATGAGGGTAACGACTACACATAACAGGAAGCAGTGATTTAACACAGATACTTAGAGCATATTTTCTACCATAATAATGTCATGATATTCTAGACTAAATGCAATTGTTTTTGCCAGGCTGATGACTCAATCATGAAATTCTTTAGCAAATGAGATTGTTCCATATTCCTCCATTAATCATGCCCCTGAGTAGCAATTTTGGACAAAACACAACAGCAAAACCAAAACTACAAGATTTCAGTTACAACAAAACAGAAAACATAATGTGAAGTCAAATTGTTTTTACTCATTTTCATGCTTGCTTTTTTTTCTTAATCTTTTGTCTCATTGTTGCATTTTAAGAAATACTGTGTTAAAATGTTGCATGGGAAGTAAGAGGCACTGTGAAAGGGTGCAACAACTATTGCATCTTTTGAGCTTTTATGGTTTGATCTGTTTAAACAGTTCAGATATGGAAAAAAGAGACATGTTACCCACACCAAAGTATAGCAATCTGCTCTCCCAAGGGTCAGAGCATGAAACTTCATTGTGATCAGCTTTTTGCTGAACCTTACAGGTAGTTTATTCCAAAAACTGCCAGGACCTCCCATTGATCACGTTTAAAGCGCTGCTGTAGTTATATGTCCAGGGAACCAGCAGAACTACAGAGCAGTGCAGCTGCTTTTCAAAGCCTCTGAGAGACTGATGTGCTGTACTGTTACATTCTGGTGTCGATCCAGCATGGGCACTGCGGAGGAGGACTGGGGCTTTAAGGCTGCACTGTCAGCTCTTTCTAATGAGTAAGGAAAGCCTGCGCATCGCGGGGCTCCCCAATATTTATGCCACAATGCAGAGGATGTGCATGCTCCCTCTGTGGCGTTAATAACTTTAAAAACACTTATTTTTAAGCACAAGAGAGCCACGCAGGAAAACTTAATTGATAGAGACAGATGGAAGAAGGTACCTGGTGGATTAGGACACCTGGGGTGAAAAGCAGTTTTGGTAAGGCCACGGTTTTAAGGCGGTATGAAGAGACAGAACTAATTTGCATTTTAAGAATGAATATATAGTACAAATTTGTTGTGTTTTTTAATCATGAATTAAATACACTGCAAAGTCTATCTTCTAATCATTGCTCAAACAAGTTCCATATCTGCCTTGGTCAGTTACCTTGACAGCCTGCAAACTGGTAGCAGAACAGGAAAGATCTAGAAATAACCACACGGTTGTAGAAAATGAGTGTATAGACCCTTGAATGGGAGAAAAAAAAACCTGTCAGACTTGTCTCCCTGTGGAGTAAAAAAAATGAATGTCTATAAATGAGGCGATGGAGGAGACAGCTTGTTAAAGCAGAGTGGAAGGCAGGTGAAGGTAACAGCAGAGGGACATGAGTTAACATAAATGGAACTTAAAATAGAGCAGAACGCTGCGTTAGGACTGTTACCACTCCACCTGCAAATACATGCCTATGTGTGCTTTTTGTGAAGAAAAAGATAGACATGAGGACACAGAGACAAAGACAAAGAGTCACCCATGTGTATGCAAAATGGCAAACAAATGCCTGTGCTCAGAGCAGCTGTGGATCTATACGCCACACTGACTCTCATTGAGTTTGAAAACACAACATAATGCAGCTTTCTGCACCTTTGGACTCTCAAATGGTTCATGTATTTTACATGAAGATATTCAGCAACAATCTGATTTTTTGCACTGAGTCTGATTAGTATCTGATGGTTTGACAGTAGTGGATTTGACCGCAGGGATGAAATTGATGGTTCCCTGCACCATAAGGATTCATTTGACGCATGCAGCACAGAGGTGGAAGCATGTGGTTGGCTTTGCTCATTTAAATGCAAATTTTGGTTCAAATCTGCACGACTGAATGTTGATTTCAAACTGTGTTACAAGTTGGAAAGAAGCTTACTGTATCTATTCACTTTGTGATTCTAATCAAAGTCTGCTACTTCTCTGCCCAGTGGGAAGCTGCATAGTAACAGCACTGGTTAAATGTCACGAAGCCTGTCTATTATATACATGTTTCTATAGAGACAAATGCTCACTGATTGGATTGGGTGTTTGTGATAAAACTACTGCATTTCTTACCTTAGTTTCTCTGAAATGATCATATAGCTGGTTGTTTGTAACAGATGCTTTGCATTTTACTGTTAATGGATATGGTATGGATTGTCTGCAACATAGAAATTCAATAACTCTTTTACCACTCTGCAATCAACTGAAAACTGACCATATGTTCTGTGGAGCAGCATCCTCATTACCTGTATCCCCTAATACACACCATACATCAGACTATACTGTACTTTATACAAGTGTTAGTAGCAGAAGAAACACCCACGTTTACACTTTCTGCATAATTTCATTTTATTATCTCATTTTATTTGATATTTTTGTTATTTCGTTGGGGCCATTTACAGAATTCTCAATCCATATTAATAATGCCCCTCTTTGTTTTCTTAGTCAAACTAAACCTTTTATCAAATGAATAAAGAAAACATAACACAATAAGCCCTCAGCGTTCTTTAAAAAACAACAAATACATAAATTAAATTGAAACGTTGTTTTCACTTTGAATTCAAATAAAAAATGCAAGATGTAAAACTATCATATTTATTTGTATCTAAATGGAGTCTACCATATTTTGTCTCCAACATTAGCTCATTCGAGTTGTTTTTAAATCTTTTGTTTCTATAATGAAACAAACATGTTTTAAATAAAAGATACTCTGTGGATTGACTTAAGAAAAAGCAGACTCCAGAAGCTTTCCTGCGGGCAAAGTGTGTACCGTATTTAGAAAGAAGGGGGTTGGACTGAGCTGTTTTTCTTCCCTAAGTAAGATATAAATGGGTTTACACTGTTCACAGAGAAAACATTCGGAACATGCTGATCTATATCTTGGTGTTGGCTGAAATAAATGGTTCATCTGGGCATCATGATTTTCTTTGATCTAATTTATGTTAAAGATAGCATGAGCTTTTACAGTGCGTGACAACAGGTGCTTTTGGTGTACCTTCCCATCTTCTACAAAACATCAAATTGAAAAAAATAGTAATTTTATTCTTTCCTCAGCAAACAATACATTTGCATATTTGCACCTCAGACCCTGCTGAGAATGTCAGCTGCTCCACTGTTGGGGACTCCACATATTTGAAGTTGTATGATATATGTCCTTGTCTAGAAACTTCTTAAAACCACATTATGTGACAGATGCAAGGCAGCTCATTGTTTTTGGGAAAAATGAATGGAGCTATAAGTGCATGATATCTATGGAGGTGATTGCCCACCATACTTTGAGGGGCCAGTCTTAATAAGCCTTACAAAATATTGCCTTGCTGTAGTTGATTTTAAGTTTCTTTATGATTAAGATGTTTCTGATACACCATTTCAAATTTCAGATTTTCCCGTTTAAAGATTGAAATATGAATCTTATCCAAACATTGACGAAGTTGCACAGGTCTGTCTTAAGATTTAACATCAACCACCGTCAACCTGCAGGAGACTCACTCTCTAAAAGTATGAGTTGCTGTTGCCTGATTGACTGCAGCATACTGTACATAGCTGTCTGGTCAGGAGTTTGGGATATATATACTGAAGTAATTTTGCAATGGGACACATTTTGTGAGCGCAGTTTGCTCACTGCGGGTTTTCACCTCAATAGTTGGTACTTTCAAATGTACTTGTGGACTTTCATTAGTGCAGTATTGTGGATAGTTGGTCATTCAGTCTGCACTGTAGCAATTTCTGTCATTAAAAAAAATCCCAAGGCATTGCATGTATCGAGCGCTGTGTGTGTTTGTGTGTGCCTGAGTATGCGTGTACACAACTGCCGGATAACGGGATAATCAGCATGAGGCAGATTGCTGCATTAGCAGAAAGCAGTGCACTGAGGTTATCTGCAAACATCAGTGTTTTAAGTCCTGCAGAAAAACAAGCCAATACTGTAAGTTAGAGCAGATCAGGGCAGCTCATCCCAGAGGCCTGAGCCTGCAGAATATTTAATAACCATCACAAATGATGAAAAAGGAAAGCTTCAAACTTTAAGTGTTTCAAATCCAAGGATTAAAATATGAAAATAAATCATCTTGCGAGGTCAAAAACATGAAAAAGTTTCAGACATCACAACACATGTTCTATTATTATTGCGTCTTTAAACGAAAGTTGCTAAATGGGTGGAAAATCATCTCCCACATCCCTCATCACGTCTCCCTCTCATCACCTCATTTAACTGCCCGCATCCCAGAAGACTTGCTTCAAGTTAAGACTAATGATTATAATTTTACAGACCTCCTAAAGCACTTACGCTGTTCAAGAGATTTAATAGGATTTGACAGAAAATTAATGTGTCCGCGTCCCTAGATTGTTTTCACATGTGAAACTTCTTTTCCAATTTTCATCTCTTTCTTCTGCATCAATGACGGCTGGCATTTTCAGAAATAGCAAAGACCGACAGCAGCTCGTGGACACGCCAAAGTAAAGATTGAACATGGAACTTCATTGCATGGGTAATCTTTCTAACTACTCTCTAGGCAACTGATTGACCTATAAGGACCTGTGTGCATAGCCTGATCTAATGGTAGCTGCTTTTCAGCTGGTGTGTTGGCTGGACATGCAAGCTTAGTTTCTCCCAGAGGCTTTCACACACAAACATGCACACACATACACACATATGCCTAAGTTTATTCATACAACAGCTGCTGCCACCACCCTCCAGGGGGAACAGTGGCCCTGAGCACATGAGCAAATGCATCAGAAAATACGCTCACTTGCTTTCACACATGGATTATAACTAAATGAGTATATTCTTGCTTAACTGTCTATGAGTAATGGACAAATTAAGGTGTTTTTCAGCACATTGTAGGGGCAATACAAAAAAGATCTCCAAAAGGCAGGGTGAGTATGGTGTTATCGGTGAGGAAAAACCGTGGGTAAAAATATATTCCTCCCCCCCATACGCTCTCAATAATAAGCTCCACTGATTACTGATGGCAGCTCATAATGAATAAAGACCTTACCAGGCCTTGAAATTAGGGAGCTTTATTATCAGAGTGGAGACATTTCTTTTCTCCCTGCCCTCATCCCTGCTCTTCTCTCAACTTGGTTTAGTAGTTTAAAGCTTTGCCCACGTATTAGACAGACGTGCATGTCTGCAGGGCCGCTAAGAGTAGGTGTGACGAATACTTTAATATGAGCTAAATTTGAGTGCCTTCGGCTGCAAAGGTTCAGTTACCCCTGGATTGTTAAAATATTTCTAAAAGATTCTGACTTTTGGGGGGAATTTCTGATTCAATTCACAAAGTCCTTTGCATCCTGCTAGTTTTCTTTGCCACATCACTAAGTCAACACATGCAGAGCTGTAATTATGTCACTCCCTCATTCAGCATCTCGGAGGAAAATGGCCTCCAGCTGTTTTTCAGGGAAAAAGGAGGAAATAGAGAAAGTTCATTGAGAGCGACTCAACAGATATCTGTGGCAATCATAACTTTAGGCTAAGAATCAGCTCAAATCAACAACATCTAGCCTATGTTTAGATTTTTTTTTTTAATTTAAGAAGTAACCCCAGGCAATCACTCAAAAGATGGTGAAGACCGTGATTGAATAAATTCCATACATGGCTTTCCTAACATCTCATTGCACAGCCTGGCCATGCATGGTGAGATTGCAGAGCATACCAGATGCAGTTTGGCACAACTCATTTGTCTTTATGTCATCTAAAATCACCGGTTCATCTAAATTCCTCCCTTTCATTTCAATCCAAGCTGAGGGGCAAACATTCTGCATAAGTAGCCTATATCTAAAATAACTTGAAAGTTAAAAACTTAAAATGGATCACATCAGCATTTCTTTTTGGATCCCTCCCAGCACATTTTGCTGATTGCATCAAAATATGATTTCAGAATATTCCATAAATTACATCCTAACTGCTCGGAATTTGGAGTAATGATAGGATGATAGTGCAACTCAGTCTCATCAAAAAATAAAGATAGATATATTTGTCTATAATTCAGATCAGCAGTGACGAAATGAAGGTGCAGAAATTAGGAGATGAGATGCATGTCCCGGCCTGCATATCAAATAAAACGTAAAAGTTGCATTGTATATGATCATCTGTTGACAAATAGATACTGAATGTATGGAAAATCAGATTAAATTCCTTAAGTATATGGATTTAAACAAATCAAAGGATATTCCAATTAATGTTGTTAGTTGTCAAATTGTTTATGTCCTCAAGCAGAAGCACATGTGATGGAGATAACTTAAAACTTCTGTCATATTGGTTTGTCACTCGGCTGACTTGGCATTGCCCCGGTTACCCAGCTTGCACAGAAAAAAAGGCAAAGATGCTGGATTCGAAGATGTAAATCTGACTTGACATGAACAATTAAAGTTTCATCATTGATTTTTTTCTGAAATATGTTTTGCACAAAATTCTTTTTCATAATAAAGAACCATAAAGCGTTCAAGACATTGCCAAACTAACCATGGCAATAGCAGAGGGACAAAATATCAATACGATATTTTTCTAATATTTAAAGCAATGCTGATGCTCTCTACAAACACAGCAGTGTTTAACGTTCAGTTTTACGGTGTCATTTCAACTTATAGTATCATTGTCTGAGATAAATAAAAATCACTTTTAATTAGTGTCTGTAAAGGTCAATTAAAAAGCTAAATATAAAAAAAACTGATAGCTATTTTTTAAGCCACAAAGAAGCAAACTGTAAATGCATCATATATTGTTGGCTGAAGTTAAACATGTTCAGATATGTATCCACATATCCTGGAAACACAGTGCAACATTAGTTACAGTACATACAGTAGTTGAACTTGTGTTTTCCTTTTTGGGTTCAACCACAGTCCCAAATCTAAAAGTGTTGCGGTGCTGTGTAAAATAAAAAAAATAAAAAAACATTTGTAAAAAACACAAAAACACAGAAACATTGGAGGTGACATATTTTAAAGTGTTGTAAGTTTTTTTTATATGATGGCAGTAAAACATCCCAAAAAATGAGTCAACAAAAGAGTAGAAAAAAAAGGTACACTAAAAATTCAATAGCTGGAAGACTATGTCACAGCTAATTAGGCTAATTGACAACAGATCAGTGAAATGACTGAGTTTAAAATGAGCAATTAGAAAGACAGAGTCTCTCAGAAGTAAAGATGGGCAGTGGTTCAACGATTTACAAAACATCTCCATCAACACATTATGGGGCAATTTTGTTATAATGTTCTTCAAAGTAAAATTACAACAACTTTTAATATTCCATCATTTACCGTAAATATTATCTTTAAAATTGATCTGAATTGCTGGGGGCATCTCTGTGTGCGAGGGACACTAAAAACTCTCNACGCACTGAATTGTGGGAGTAATTCGCCATTTTGGGTGTACCCGCGGCCTGTTTACATCGGTTCAGCAGTGGCTCGTCTTTCTAATCTTCGTCATGTTTTCCCCGAGTTGTTTCCTCGGCTCCAGCAGCAGCTTCATGATCAGAGCACAAAAAGGAAATTAACCAGCTGATTTTCATTCTAAGTTTCCATCTTGGTGCAATGCAGTGATAAACATCACAGGGAGCAGTGGACTTCTGCAGAGGCTTTTTTACAGGTGATGCGCATCTGGCTGACCATGGTTTGGATAAAAAGGACTGTTTGGGCTTCATGTGAGCAGAAATAAAGATGGAAGCATTTACAACATGTCAGCTAGATGCATAGGTGAGGCTGTAAACCTGAGAATTCATATAGAAAAAGTTACTGGCTAAAGACGCATTAAGGACACAATTTTAGATTAAACGGTACCAACGGTATGACACTCCTATGTACAGATGAGAACATGACTTCCCTCCACCAAGACTTGATTGTTTGTTGTTCTCTAATCATCATGTTCCTGTGTTGTTCCGTCAGGACTGTTCAACCTTTTCAGATGTTTCAGAGTAGTTCTGCCACCCTATGTATATGTTATTGTTCTTGTAATAAATATATATATTTACCAAGGGGCAAACTCCGGCCGTTAGAGTTGAAGCCTATGCGGAAGTGCTAAAAATTGCACTTCCCCCCTCC
>JAPMNP010715361.1:0-10654 GCA_029874935.1 Atherina boyeri
AATCTCCCAATCGGGGGGAGGTGGAGGATTCTAAAGTATCCAGAACTTCTTTGTATATTTTTATTGACCTATTTTGTCCATTTTTAGCAATTTCTTACATTGGCTACGGTTTCACATGATTGCAGTACCAGTTTCGTGCAGAATCTTACATACGGTACCTTTAAGTGACTTGGGTTGTTTCACCAGGCAAGTTGAACTTGGTGGACCTGGCCGGCTCAGAGAGGGTCTGGAAGTCTGGAGCAGAAGGAGAGAGGCTTAAAGAGGCCCAGAACATCAACCGGTCCCTGCTGTCACTGGGAGACGTCATTCAGGCACTCCGGGCTCGGCACACTCACATCCCCTTCAGGAACTCCCGCCTCACATACTTATTACAAGACTCCCTGGGCAAAGGCAGCAAGACTGTCATGGTAGTGCAGGTGAGATTCATCTTCCAGCCATATTTACCACTATTACCACTCCACAGTGAATGGTAGTCCTTATACTGATTCCGTTTGTTTGTATTGTTCCATTAAAGGTGTCTGCTTTACAAAGCAATGTAGGAGAAACTTTATGCTCTCTGAAGTTTGCACAGAGGGTGTGCAAGGTGGAACTGGGTCCTGCAGCCAGGAAGATTGAATCTGCTGGATCACCATGTGACTGAATGTCCTAAATTACCAGGAAGCCATGATTGAATCAGATTATCAGCCACCCTACCAGCCAACTATTACACTGAAGTATCAACTAAATCAGCTGCAATCCTGATCAAGGGCTAACTCCGTCGGTCTGCGTGGTTCCTGGATGCCAACCTGCAGTTTGGGTCAAGTACAGACCCTCTAGTTCTGCTTCTATCAAGTGATATCTTTAGTTAACCTGCATGAAGGAGTATTTATTCTTCCACTCTGAGTGCCAACACGTCTTCTGACCCTCAATGACGTAAGATTTGATGCTTTTTTGAACCACTGTATTTCAGTGTAATTTTGTTGAATAGAAAAATCCAGGACATATCACATCCTCAGTGATCTTCTCAGTCTTTAGAGCTGCATCATGGCTAAACATGATTAACAAGCTTCCAGAGTCACATCTGCACTTCATTTTACGCAGTATTACTCATCCCGCTATAAATATCTGTAGTTCATGAGCTTCATCGCCAGTGTGGTAAATACTTGAAGGTTGTAGTGTATAAGTATGAGCAGCAGCTTATCATGCCAGTAACATCCAAGTCCTATAATTATGTAGTCTTTGTGAATTTCAAAAGAACAGTGACAGAATGCTTAGTTTTTCTTTAGAGCCTCGATCATTTGCCTTTTGAGGAAAGGAGGAATATGTTGTTGATGGGAAAGGTGGACTATGTCACAAAATGTGCAATACTCTCCTGGAGGAGATGAGTTGGGCCTACAGACAGAAGATGCACTTTATTGTCAAAGAACAGGAGCATTTCAGTTCAAGCGCTTGCAATAGATATCACTTGTGAATGTCATACCATAAACAGCTTATCGTTCATATTTGTTCCTCAATTCATCACCCATTAAATCAAAACTAGCTTTTGATTCTAATGTAGCAAGACATTGATGTTGCAGTAATTACCATGAGTGCTTATAGGTCACTAAATAATAATTAGAGAAAATGTTCAGGTAATTTTCTCAATAAATATGTATTAAAACAATGTCTCTTTGTGTCATTGGATTTTACGGGACAAAACAGATGGAAGTTAATCATGTAATCCATGGTTGAAATTCAGCAAGGGACAACTGTAAAGTACAATTTCCCATTGGGACACTAAAAATTGTAGCAAATCCTCTGAGAAAGACATTTTGATCATTATTGTAGTGCTATGAATAATCTAATTCCCATCTTGTTACTATCAATTCTGTTTGTTTGAAAATTTATCAAGCCAAAAAAGTAGCAATACACTTAAAATCTACTGGAGTGATATACACATTTGACATTATTTAGATAAGTTCGGACTAGTAATAATTAGTTATTTCCTAGTGTAACATAAACCCTCTGATTTTTTAAGTGGTTTTAAGGCGACACAGCCATCTCAGTATTCTGGAATATCTGTGCTTTATATCACACCACTGAGTTCTATTGATTTTCCTTGATTTCATCTCAGCAAATGTTTTAGTGATGTCCGACTGTGATCATTCAAGATTTTCCTCAGACCTAATTTCTTCCTTGAAGATACTGGCTCACCACTATCCTCCCAGGTTTTAATAATGCAGTGACAGTCTTTAACCCAATTTGAGTATTTTCAGCAATCTGCTTAGTTTTTTTTACATGATCCAGACCAGTTATTTGACCACCAAATATTCAAACAGGGTTTTTTGAAGGAATGAAAAAACTCCTCATTGCCAGTTAAAACATATTCATCACCACAAAGTGAGGTTCCTATCCGTTTGTTCTATAAACCCAGGTGGTGAACTTTTCCTTTCTTTCTGATTTTGTAAATTCAAATATTAAATCATACTGTGGTAGAGGATTTTATAATGGTCTCCCAACCTAAGTAAAAAGAAAGGACTGAAATATGTAAAAAAAAAAAAAAACACTAGGCAAAAATGTAAATAATTTTACTTCAAGCATCAAAAAATGTCAAAACACTGCTGTTTACATTGACAATGGACTTCAGTAAACCACATATACAGAATTTTTATATTTCATAAAAAATAATTCCTGGTTTGTATGAAGAACTGACAGAAAACATCTTTTTGTGTGATGAAATCAGTTGTCTCTATTTGTACAACACATGTGACATTACAGTCCCAGTAAACTGAAGCCATCCCTGTTTAGTCTCCTTTTTTTTCCTGTTGTAGTTTGTATTCAATCCGAGTCTCCTCCCTCCACTTCCACTGCTCCCACTGCTCCCGCTAACTCCTCCTCTCTGCCTCGCAGACGATCCCCTGCATGGACACAAACAAACCCTCACAGTCAGTCTGATTCATCTATGCCATGCATCCTGTAACCATGAGCTTAAGTTTTGTGACAGACGCTTTACCACAGTTTTATGTGATTATAATACGCTGGCATATTTTACTTCTTTTTACAAATCATCACTTTTTCTGCGTGCAAATAATGCAACTGGTTTTATGCATGATGACCCTGCTGGCAGGATATATGATGTTTGCTTATATGCAAACTTTTTAATTAGATAACGAAAGCATGTCCCTACATGAAAAACATGCTTTTTGTGCTTTACAGCTTTTTAGATAAAAGGGTTATCCTTCCTCCTCAAAAACAGGAAAACTCCCATTGAACTTTAATGTTTTTTTCCCCCACTTCAATTCCCTTGAAAGTTTCCACCTATATTTAGGAAGTGGCTCACCCATCAGTGGGGGAATCACACTGCTGATGTTATCAGGTGACTTCAAACTCCGTAATCTGGGAGCCCCAAAGCAATTAGCCTAATATTTCAGGCCCAGCTCATTCACAGAGTTATCTCAGAGGCACCACGAACACTGCGATAAAAACCAAAAACATGAAGTGGGAGATACTAACGGATGAGTTCAGCGATGGCTCTCTGTGTTCTCCTCTCCAGTTTCTCCAGTTTCTTTGCCACATCACGCTTTAGATCCCTGAATTTAGAATTATTATGAAAAGTAAGAAACAGTCTTTAATGGGGAAAAAAAAGGAAAGAAAATGGCTGTTAAATTATTTCAGAAAAAGTATTACCAGTCTGGTTTTCTCGGGGCGAGGTTGGCCAAATCCTGAGGAGAGTAAACATTTGTATGAGACAACTGAAAATGTTTGATTCATGGAAATTACATTTAGGCCAAAAGAAGTACTCACCACTTCTTCAATTATGGGTTCTGGATTAGCTGCTTCCAGTTGATCTTTGACTTTGTCTTCCACTGAAAACATAGAATGTGATTTGTGATAAGAGCAGCTGGTAGAACTCAGAGTAATGCTTTTAATGGAGAGCATGACCTTTGTTCAGGCAAAGCAGCTACATAATGATATAAACTAAACATCAACTATAAAAGCCTGCATGACATATGTTCTGATTTTTCTCTCTCTTTCTTTTGGTCAAGTCATCACCTGATGCAGGTTTAGCTTTGGGCACCTGCCTCTCTTTCAGCTCTTCATCCTCTGGAGTATAATTCCTCAGTTTCAGCTCTCTGGGGAGAAAAAATAAAATAAAAAAATAAAAAAAATCGATCAATCTCAGTCTGCTGGTGACGTGAACTATAAACCTCTCCTATTGACAGTCCAGTAGGTGGCACTGTAGGCAAATATATTTCATCATAAATTAAAACGCATAAAGGACCATCTGCAATCCCTTCACAGCTGCACATCTAATGTGTAAAGGATTCTGGGTATAATGCCCCCCTTTATTCCTGCAAACATGTCTGATTAGCATGTTCCACCTGCTCCTGGGCACAGCCTCAGCAGTTCAAACAGCTGAGGAATTCTTCCCTTAATGTTAAATTATGCCATCTTTCATTACATCGACACAGAGGAATTCTTGGCGAGTCTGGCTGACATCTCAAAATACCATTCTGAGGTTCCAGAGGCAGAGGTAAAACTATTGTCTGAGCAAGCACAGACCAGGAGACTTATCAGCTGTTCTGAGCTTAACATGGATTTGTGATTAAGCACAAGAAAGTACACTCCTGATAGATTCATCACACTCCAGCTGCCAAACGGATAGACCAATGCCTTGTATGGGTATGGGCAGAGAGGCTAGACAGAATTCACTGTGGGCTGGCTGAGGACCAATCTTAGTTAACATGTGTCTTAGTCTGTGCCCTGTGCATCACTTTCTGAGAAGGCACTTTCAGGCAGAGAATCAGCTCTTTGTCCATTGCATTTAGACATTTTACTGCCAGTTGTAATGCAAAGAAAGAAAGAAAAAAGGCCCAAAAAGAAAATGTTCCAAGTTATCGAAATAAGACTAACTGAGGCACTGTCACCTTAATTAAAAACCTATTTAACTTAAACAAACAAGCAGGAAGACATATTTTCCTCAAATGAAAAGCTGACTACAGGCTCTTCTTTAACAGACCACAGAGAGTACAATGAGTCTAACATCAAAGTATAACCAGAAATGTTGGATGTCATCTCCCTTTTCTCTCCTCACATTTTCTGTCATCTGTCTACAGCAGACATAAACAGACCTCAAACTTTACTTCTGTCTGTAGCAAGCAAGGGAGTGCTCAGTAAATTCTTAAACGACATTATGAATCAAATGCGTGGAAATTCTAATTATGTGTGGTTGATGACGAACAAGCAAAATAACTATTAAAACAGCAATTGTCAATATCTAGAGCAAAGATTAAATACAAATTTTATGCATCTCCAGTCATTAGATTGTGGCATCTGGATAAAAGTAGGACTACATGTCCAAAGGTCGCCATAAACACTGCGATATGTCATAGGAGGATCATGGATATCACAAAAATGAACAGACTAGATAATAAAGATAATTGCAGAGCCCACACAAGAAGTTTTAACATTTTACTTTGAGACAGGTCAGGAGGTCATGAACGTCATTACGAATTGTCTTCTGGTAACCATTAATATTTAAGCTGAACTTTACACCATTCTCAGTCAGCAAATGTTAAGATATTTTGTCAAAGACTAAGACAAAGATGGGCAGGAAGATACTGAAAAACATCACCACTTTTAAGTGCCACCATTAGCAGAACAAAAGACAGGACAAACAGACTACCTGTAAATTTTCTGCCTTCAAAAGGTTTTTGTTCTTAGCTGTCTCTTAATATAAAGCTTTCCAACCTTTGGAGTGTGTTTACACATTTCCACTTCAAGCACAATGTGGCATCAAAGTGAGCCGGTGATAAATTCAGCACACTGACCCAACTGTGGCCCTCCCAAAAGGTTTAGAGTGAACCGTTATTGAGGAGCAGCAAAGTGTTCAAATGTTTACAATTAAATCAAGCTACCAGCCCCATTTGCAAGAGAGAAATGACTTTAGGCAACCATCAGACTTTTCATTTACACAAGATTTTCTTTGTGTAAATTTTGAACGACCCTTGCCTTGGAATAACTTGAAATCTACTTGCCTTTCTCTGCATCCTTAAAAGAGATAGGAAGACTTTACCACATAGCATAAAAAATCTCCATACTGGGATTTTTGCAATGTACTTAATTTGTTTTGACAACTTAACATTTAATTAGTTTTACTGATCTAACCTCAGGAAAACAATATTTTTCCCCTCCCCTTTCATTCATTTGGCAACTTGATCTTCTATGAAACTTTAATGCCAATCACAAGATACATTACACTCACACCCTGCTTCAGACTACATTCAACAAATGTCTGTACACACTCACAGAAATGTCTAAATTAGTTTCTTAACCCTGAAGGTTTTTTCACATTTATGGAGGGGAATCTGTCCTGTTGTACTGGAGGAAATACAGAGGCACTCCCTTAGGTGCAGTCAGTGCAGTCATTAAATATAAACAATGGAAAAAAGGTCCAGTAGGACAGGAAAGATGGCTGCTCCCTCCTACAGACTACCACAAAGTTGAGCAAGCTGCAGATATTTGAGCACCTAATTGCACCAGGCTTTAGTCCAGCCCAGTGTAAACATTGCGTATCACAACCTACACTGAGACATATGCTAGTGTCAGATAAGGGGCAGATAAATGGTCTGATGATGCATTTCCACATCAGTTTCAGTTCCGTTTGAGTAACTTAAAGGAGCTCAGCCAAAGCAATAGTGAGCAAACACTAGAGAAAGCTTTAAAATATGAATAATGTTGAAAAGAGACAAGCAAATAACATACATTTTTGTGAGTAGTGAAGTGAACCAACCTGTGCTTCTCTTCTGTGGTCTCCTCTAGTGCAGCTTTTTTATTCTCGGGCTCCCCATCTTCCTGATCTTGCACCTGTGAGATTATCACCACACAATCATTAAGACTATTTTAATTTAGTAAATGGTATTCTCAAAATAGAAACAGCAAGAGCTAACAGCATTCTGCCATAAAGAATAACTTAAAAAATTATTCTTCTTAGAATTTGATTTGGGGGGACGAGGGGGTGATGAGATTCGACATGGGTTATGTTTCAGATCATTTTGGATCTGGTGCTGTAGACATGTAGGTAGGCCAATATTTGCATTGAAAAACAGAATATCTGCTTGTGTTGTCCCATCATTTGGAAGTCAAATACAAAATTTACATGTCCAACTTTATTAGCTCTGACAATGGCCTACTTAAAAGTTGTAGTTTATGAAATATGAGAACTTGACCTTATAAAATCAGGAAAATGAGATCAGTGTTTTCTGGCTGTGAAAACACAACTGTAAATGTGTTGCATGCACAACCACGTATTTTAGACTGGAGTTTTCTCTGAACAATCCATGTGTAAACAAGGGGAATAAAATCTGAAACAGATTTAAAAAAATTCAGAAAAAAAAGAAAAATATTGACTCCAAGTGAAAATTTGAACAAAGGAAATCGAACTCCTCCCAGCTTGCATTTTCCTGAAGAGGTTTCCTGTCCACCTGCTAGAACAATTCAGGGCACTAACTCATTCTTGAAATGCAGTGCAGAAGGACAACAACTACAGACTTGAGGAATGTCAACAATCATTTCTCGAACACGGCTAAGCAAATCTGGGGTGCCTCTGTTTAACAGTTTGTGTTAAAATTCTGACCTAACTTTCTTGAATGAGGTTTCCCTTGCTGCCATAGTATATCTCTACACGATTCAACACAGACCCCAGTTCAATGGAGGAATAACTGAAAATCTTCTGCAACATCCTATCAGGCATGACATTCAACAGTGATGACCACAAGGAAGTGCTTATATTTTGTGCGTTAGTGTGTAATAAAATTACTTCTTTTTTTTAACTACAAACATTTTAAATGACAATCAATGTGGCCGCAAACACTCAATTAACACAAATGCTTTTAAGTATGAAATTTTAAATGTCAAAGCAAACTGAGTTTTCTAAAATAATTTCAGGTTAGTTACTTTTTTCTTCAGTACAATTACTTTTAGTAGGTAAACCGTTGTAGCTACATATTTTATTCAAATTTCTAGTGAGTAAATTGTTTTCTTTTCTGTGATTTAAGAGATGCCTCTTCACTTTCAGCGATGTGAAAAAGAAGTTTTACAATTTTGTTTCAGAACTTTTTTTAAACAAATATCAGAATATGTGGCTTTAACAAATCTTGACAATAGGTCAATACAACCTTAGCTAAAAAAACAAAGCATGACAGATTACTCCATGTCATTATTTACTTAACATGAACTAAGTCAACATGCAGAAGCAGTGTGTTAAAAACTATGTGCACCTCATTATTCAATGGCTTGAATAATTTTCGCTGCAACAACTTGAAGTTATTGCTTTCTGTATGTTATCAGTCTCCCTCATCACTACAGAGGAGTTTTGGTCAATTATTTTTTCTTACTTTTTTTGGTGTTGCTTTAGTTCATTTAGCTCTATAGAAATGTGTTGATGCACAGCTCTCTTAAGGTTCCATCACAGCTATCAGCCAGGTTAACTGGATCATCGCAATACCTTTTAGATTTGCTGCTGAACTTGGGATCACTGTCCCGCTGCATGACCTAATTGCAGCTCAGCCTTATATGTTTTACAGATTACCTCACATTTGATACAATATTTTGTTACACAGAAGATTTCATGGTAAATTTGATGACTGTAAGGTCTCCAAATCCTTCAAAACAAGTCCAAATAATCACACCTCCACTGCCATGCTTAAGAAATGGTATGAAGTGTGTGTTGCTATATTGTGCTTGACTTTCACCAAATGTTGTGCTATGCATTATGGCCAAATATCTACCTTTTCATTCGTCTAAAATAGTGGTTTACCAACTGATTTTCCTTAAGGACCCCTTGATGCAACTGCCAAAAAGTAAGGAAAGGAAATATTAACCCTATATTAGTTAAGAAAATAGCAAAGTTCTGAGGAAGGTCTTTTTCACAAGTCATAAAATAATCAATACTTAAAAAAAAAAAAGACTATTTATATATTGAGTATAGTCTGAATATGCCATACAGCATTTTGTGGTTATTTTGGCTAACTTGCAAAGTTTGTAACAGCGGTTAGAGGATCTAGGAGTTTAGGAAAAGTGAAAAGGTAGAATGAGTTTGTTGTAGACTTTGGAAGCTATGGTTATGCTGTGGTGTTGGCAAAAAAAAAAACATACATACATTATAATTATAAACAAAGATTTTGTGACTGCAACAGGGGAACCTGAAAATCAAAATGACCCCAGAGTGAGTGGAAGTAAATGCAAAAATTATTCCATTTTATTCAAAGTATTCACTTCCTCTTAGATATCTTCTCGATCAATTGTTAACTACTAATCTATAATTTCCCCCATTTCTAGCCTCTGGTTCCCTACACACGGGTTACAAAGTAACAGCTATTTTCACTGCGAGGCATCTAATTTTTCACCCTACAATAATCTGTCCCAACCAATAAATGAAATGTTGCCCATTCATCGAATTTTACACATATTTCAAGCAGTCCAAAAAGATATATGGAAAACTATACGTTATCAAACACAGTCAGTGAACAAAATATGAGAATTATACCGGTACTGTAAAAGTCTGATAACCGGACGCGTTCCTTACCACTCAATTTTCCAACAAATATTCACTTCTACACTAGTGGTAACATTAATTAGCTTTGGTTGTTATTGTAATACAGTGTACCCACTGCCCAGCATGTTTTAGATCTGTTGCTACTCCAACGAACTTGATTAAAATGAGTTAATCGTCAGGTTCTTTGCAAGCTTGTAAACAAGCCATTAATTTCTTTCAGGTGTGTTGAAGCAAGGTTTCCAAAACACGCAGTGAGTCCTGAGGACCAAGATGAGAATAGTGTTCTAAAAGATCCATCATTGCAAAGCAACCAAAAATTTCACTTGACAACACTTTTAAGCATTAAAACCATTATATTACGAACACGGAGACTACATAAACAATTAAGCGATAAGGCCACAAGCCAACATAACGATTGCTGTGCTACGCTAATATGCTAACATTAGCTACAAGCTAAGTCTGCTCATGTTACCTCATGGGTAGAACAATTGATTTTCTATAAACTTCCTTAGATCTATCACAAACTACGAAATATTATGTTTAAAAAACTCACATGAAGTTGTTTATTTCTAAGGGCTTTTAGCCTTTCTTTTCTCTTCAAAGCCTGCTCCTGTAGCGACCCAACATTTCTTTCCATGTTTATCTCTGCACGCCACTCGATTACCTCTGAAATCCATTCAAGATCCTGATTGAGGATGTAGTCCATCGCTTGCACTGGCCTGTTGTCTGACCACGTGAGTATGTTGTGTTTTTGCTGTAAAAAATTATATCTAATCATCAGATAAACCAAATGAATTTGAGAGAAACCCCTTTTCTTTCTTTTCTTTTAAGAAAAAAGTTATTATTGCGGTTCACACTAACAGGGCAAACACAAAAGCTTATGATTAATTTGCTGTTTTCTACATCTATGCAATGTAAAGCATGCCATTTATTAGGGGTGGGAATCTTTTACCATCTCACGATTCGATTCTATTCCGATTCTTGGGGCCACGATTCGATTCAAAATTAATTTTTGATTCAAATATTTTTTTCAATTAAAAACTATTCGATTTTATTCATAAATATTTCTAATTGGGTTTCTGATCATGATTCTCATCTGCTTTGGTAGGCTATACAGAATGACATGTGAAGACATTATAG
>JAPMNP010715371.1:0-12559 GCA_029874935.1 Atherina boyeri
CCATTTTTAGCAATTTCTTACATAGGCCACGGTTTCACATGATTGCAGTACCAGTTTCGGCCAGAATCTTACATAGCCTACTACAGTACCTTTAAGGTCTTGAATGATCGCTACATGAACAGAACTGCTTTTAGTCACATGACATTTGGGAACACCAGTAATTGATGTCATACATGATCACTAATCTATGGTAGCAATTTTAGAGCTTCAATATGTGGAATTTCCCAGTTTGGCTTTATGTTAAACTGGGTAACAGAGAAAGATTGAGATGATATGAGAAAACACAGGTTAAAGATTTTGAAGAGAGCTTTTGCCCAATGAAAAACAGAGAGGGTTTTTTTGTCAGTGAGAAGTCACCCCTCTGAGGACAGTGAGGGGTAATTAAACTTACAGGTCAAATAGTTTTTTGGCAGATCCCATCTCTTCCACACTATATCAGCCCTTCGCAGCAGCACTCGAAGCTTACTCAAGCTTCTGCAACTTGCCTCAACACTCAAAAGAGTCACGTCTTTTAACGCTAAACTCTTGAGTGGGCCTAACTGTTGTGAACTTGTTAACACCTTTTAATCCAGTCAATCCCTGATGGAGGCTCTGAATCAGAGCTCTGCAAAAGATCAGAGAGGTAATGTTGCCAGAGGATGGTGGACCTTGCATCAGAGCTCAAATTTAACCCTGCAGGCGCCAGGGGTGCTGAACCCTGGACATCTGTGCTTTGAGCCTGCATCCTTACTGAGCTTGTTGCCACACAACCCACAGTTTGGAGAAACATTCTGATGGCATGGGCGCGTCCTGTAGGAATGTTACGGATAACATTGCCTCTCTGTAGTGAAGCCATACTTCAACTATAGATTCCATTTGGAGGCTGTTCAGTCATCAGAAATACTGACAATCAACAACTACAAGTGGGAATCTGTGTAGATATACAAATCTACGCACAAAATAGTAGACTGGAGTTCATCACATACCAACAGCAAACATCAGATAGTTTACAAAAATAAGAATATTCCTCATAACTTTATAATGATGTTCCCATGAATGCTTGCTGATAATCATCTGCCATGGTGTATTTACACTGTTTATATTAAGTATGTCTATATGTGTGAAATCACAGGATCATGTTCTGCTTGCAACACAGTGAGGGTAAATTAAATTACACTCAATATGATGAAGGCAGCAGGGCTGGAACCTCCAGTTAGAGGATTTATCTTGAGCACTGGGACATTCAGGCAGCTTTAATTAAAGGCCAAGGGGGTTCTTCTGGAAAGATCAATGGAGAGGCATTGATTTCATTCAAACTTTAAAAGACTAAATACATTTTCAATTCAAGCTTTTTAAGAATGCTTTTAAGAAAAAACTAAAGAATCGTCATTAAAATTGATGTAATGAATAAAAAAAACCTATGAAAAAATCTTCTTTCTCATAATTGAAAGATATTCAAAATGCAGTATGGTGCATTGCACATGTACAAAGATTATAAATGCTAATAAACATATAACAATATAACTAGGGAATGCCTATGATTTGTTTAGTTATTAGGTGTGAGCAGAGTTTGTGTAGGCTCTAATGAGAAGACGACACAGATGGCAACAGGTGGCACAGCTTGTGGAGCCAGTGCTCCCCCAACGTCAGAAATAGCCCCACAATGGGTCAGACGATGGACAGAGGAGGAGGCAGAATGACTGCTGCCTATTTTGAGGTTTTGACCATTAGTTGGTTTGGAGACTCAGAGACATCCCGCTACATAAGGCGGACAGTGTTATATACAGACTAGCCAAGTGAATATTCCTGTAAGTGGACAACATGCGTAAGTGTTAAATACAATCTTTATTCATGGAAATAAAGCATTTCATGGGTTTGCTTAAATCCATTCCTTATATAAAAAAAACAACTTATTCACAAGTAGAATTTAGTTTTAGTTTCTTCTACACATCTATATTCAGACAGGAAGGCAATATCTAGATCTAGTGTTCAGATTTACATTTTGAGAAAGAAACATAAAACATCAATGCCGTTCCCCTAGTCCTCTAAGAAGTCATCAAGAAGCAAACAAGCTCAAAGAAAAGCATGAGGGCAAAGGCACTTCACGCCGAGGTGTTGATCTGATGCTTCTATCCCTGTTCCTCTTAGAGAACCAGCAAAGGGTGTCAGGTGCCCTTGGAAGGGCTCATCTGAAGGAGGAGGGTATAGTAATGCTTTTGAGCTTGACTGGTGTGTCCCCTCTACTACAACCGGTGTAGGGATGTCCCAGACACGCCACATGCCACTAGTGTGAATCACATGGAGACTTCTTTTACTTTCAGTGTCTCCCTTCTGCAAAGTAAGGAGGCCGAAGGTGTTATTAGGTTACTGAGGATGGATAGTAGTACTTACAGCTATAAACACTCAAGTAAAGAGTTAACCTGAGCCACAAAGAGGCTAAACTGGCAGTGTCTATTCACATTTTAAGATAAAATACAGGGTTGTTTTTATGTAGTAGTAGTTCTTACATATTTTAATTGTATCTGTAGTTTTGTAAAATACTTTTCACAGTTAAACCCAATGTTTAATACTGGGTGCGGAATGTATCTCAACTTCTTACTTGCTACGTTGGCGGCTTTTACACAAGACATAGCCAGCAAGGGGTTTCTAGCATTTAGTATCAACTACCCATATAAAACCTGGACAGCATCTTGGAAGTAGACAGTTTTCTGCAAGTTAACTGTTCCTTTGGTTTATCATTAAAGCAATTAAACTTATTTAACAAGTGCACATTAAAGTAAAATAAATGTCAATAAAATGACAGAGTCAAATTATCTATTTGAAAATGCAGACACTCCAAAACTATCAGATTAAAGCAAGAGTTTGATGTCCAAGCACCCAGAGGTAAGCAAAATGAACCTCCTATGCCCTCCTACCATATTGTAACAAGTTTAACTATTTATTAATGCAGTGCATGCTGGTGTTACAATTAACTGGCTCTGATATCAGATATGAGAGTAAAAATTCCATAGTTCAAGATGTCAACATGTAGACAGTGCTGTCTGCTGGATTTATCAAAAACTGTGGATAGAATCTATCAGCCGCTCCAATTTTTTGACAAGTAAACTTGAGCAGCCCAGGGATATCAGACAAGCTATGATTAAATAATAGAAAATCTATTCCACATTGATTTGACGAAGATTAACAGTTCAAGTCCCAATTAGCTAGTTCAAGTTCCTGACAGTGGTCGAACCAGTCAATAGCATAAATAATTACACAATCAGTGGCAGGGAGTTCATGAGTCTTCATATCCTCGAGAGAATCAATTAAAACTTGTGTACCCCGCAGCAAAAATGAAATACAAATTACACAGTATGCAGTGAATTTAAAAAAAGACACCTGCATGGGCCTGCATCAGGGCTGTCTTAAAATGTGGGCTGCAGTCACAGCCCGGCCCCTCCTGCCTGGAGAATGCATGTCCCTAAAAGGCCAACTGCTGGGAATAAATTGCGTTTGTGACAGTGCAGAGTGACAGCAGCTGTGCAACATATCTAAAGCGGAGCGTGAAGCTGGGAGGGGTGAGGAGTCTGGAGGGGAAGGTGAGGGGGATGAACAGAGGGAGGGACTGTAGTGGACAGTGTTAGGTTTCAGGAGGCTTTCCAATCTTAGACAACTGACAGAAGGCTGGAATATGGAAGCCTGGTTGCGGACGGTGGAGCTGAACGCCACCCCAAGGACGGGCAGGGGTGACAGACAAGGGTAACAATAACTGAACCAGTGCAGACCCAATGACCAATCTGCATTTTTAGAATGGGTTATCTAGAGTAGTCATGGGTGAGCAGTTCACAATGACATTCAACTCAATAAGCTCCATGAGATCAAACTTATTGTGGCTCATTTATGATGTTATCCTGGGAGAAGCTGCTGCCAGCAATAAGCAATTCTTCAACTTGTAATGAGTAGAATTTAAGAATTAAAACAAATAAAAATTCAGAAGAAATGTCCATTCAAGCTCCCACGTGGCTGTTCTACTCTCCTTGGTTAGAGTAAGACTTTCCATCAGCTGGTGCCATGCTTTATGACAGCTGACATGCTGTCAGGCCACAGTAGGGATTGAACAGCTTTGAATATTCCTGAACTTCCCTCCCTGAGAAACTAACCAAAATGTACGATGAGACAATTGTTCTTATAGAATAAATCAAAGGCTTTAAAGAATATTTCTATATCAATAACTAGATAAAAGAGACTGCTACATCCTTGATTTTGTAATGGGTGCCAGCTGTTCAGCAGTAAACTAGGACAGATTTTAAATAGTCTAGTCTGGAGAAAAAATAGAATAATATTTCCGTCTATCCTTGGCTGGTGCTAAACCATATGATGGCTCATTCCTGATGCTCCAAATCTCTGGACAGTCTTTGGTCTTTGTATGATAAAGCTGGCAAAGCAATCAACTTTAGCAACATTCCTTAAACATTCATTAAGCAAGCCTCTAAACTTACACAGTATCACTATTTCATTCATTCATCAGCAGTACTTGGATGCAAACACATGTATATTATTACAAAGTGGCAATAGGGTGTAACGTCTTGTATAAAACAGGATATTCAACCAAAATGTCTCTGAGTCTTACCTGCTGTGGCCTGCAAAAGTAGCAGGGTGAGGAAACAGCAGACTGAGACTGTACCCTTCATGATGGCTGCCAGGAGAACTCTGATAGTCACACAGACTATATATACCAAGGCAGGAAGGTTAAAGTGCATGCAAAGAGAGGAGGCGGGGCACAGAGAGGGCCAACTGGTGGAGAGGCTGAGATCTATGTGTCCGAGGTGTTAGAAGTGTGCCACAGACCCTCTAAATGTACAAGCAGCTGGCTTTCCTTTTTAGAGGTCCTCAACATCCATGGCTCTATGGTGCAAAGGAGATTCAGTGGTGTTGTGATCACGGAACACTTTCTTCAGTTAAGTTCACTAAAACGGAATTTAAACCTCATCTAAACCAATGCTAACAGCAAATGTAGAATGACATATTTTACCAGATTAAAAGGGAAAAATCTCAATAAACTGGTGTACTTGCTCTCCCTTGCAAGCAATGATGATCAAGTGACTATAACATTTTTGCCACCTCCATCTGTAAAGATGGTAAATCTGGTTCAAGTTTTATTGAAGGGAACTATCAAACAATGCCTCTTGTTAGGAAGACACATTGTTCACTTGGCTGGCATGTTGGCGAAGGTATAAGAGTGTGAGTGTGTAGAAAATCAGGAATGAAAGAACCGAGGAGAGTGCGGAATATAAAGACCCCTGAGTCAGCTTAGAATCTCACACAGCTGAATGCTGGGTGGATTACTGCTTTATCACACTCAAGCAGACACAGAGTAGCGAACAAAATTGCACAATTCCTCGGGAATCAACATCTTAACTGTAAATTAATCCCCAAATATGGCAGGAGTTTCTTACCCAACCATGTCCATCCCAAATGACTTGGGAAGCGTGTCCAAACATTACAGCATGTTCATTTTGGAGCGTAAAAATGCCTTAATCCCGAGGAGATTGGTGAGTAGTGGGGAATGGTTTGGGGCAATATGATTTGTGTGTGAGAGTCTGATTTTGATTAGCTTTTATGAATCCAGATTAACATTCATTCCACTGTCAGTTACAGATGACAAACACTGGCAGCAGTTGTTTTTCTTATTCCAAGTATGCCTCATTTATTTGTTGCAAACTTTGATGAGTAGCAGCAAATACAGTAAATTGCTGTCAGTGACGAAGAGAAATGTACAGATATTTCATAAAAGCTTTGAATTTGTCAGTGACTTATAAAAGGGAGTCATTTTACAGTTTATTGTTTAGCACATGTAATTCATGTATTAATGGAGGATTAACATACTTACGTGGGTGGGCATTTACAGTTTAAGGTATAATAATTGGTTAGCTGTATTCTCATAAAACCATTCACATTTACAGTAAGTGGCAAAAGGGAAATTAGCTGAAAACAGTAATATACATTAACTGTAGACTGACAATAATAATGCAATCTTGATTTATTCCCATTGATTACTTGCACCTGTAAGTAATCAATGGTAATAAATCAATAGGATGGAGGACAAATGACACAACCACCCAAGAAATTATCCCACTTTACCTGATGTGTTTAAATGGATTCTAATTTTCTTTGAAATTTTAGCTTCCAGACAAAAACGTATATGTATAACAGTAAATTTGTGTAAACGTTGCTTGTCTGTAATCTTTGTGTAAATTAGCAGGGACACTCTTCCAAAAAATATGAACTCTTTCAAACTTTGATTTGGTTACAGTGATTCCAAAATGTAGCTTTATCTCTCGTAGGCTCCACCTCCAGCAAGTCAAGTGGTAAGAAACCAGCTTTTTATACACTGATGCACCCACTAGTGCAACTCACCAAATGGTCACAGTTCATCTTGCATTAGTTCATTATCTATTGTGTGAATATGTTGCTAATATTCTCTTACTAAAGCTGTAGATACTCTCGATTCATTGTACATTCAAACATATACAGATCATCCATGATACGGTGGGATTTTAACTGCACCAATCAAAACCTCAGTAACAATAATTACACATTTACTTACAGGTGCAATTATTTACAAATGGCAGGATGTTTTCAAGCACTGATGCACCTTCTTATAATTGAAAGTTGTCCATACTATTTTCAATAATGCACTCCCATACCCGAACAGTCTTTCGATAGCAACCTGGATGATCCCACTCCTCTTTAACCTGGAAATTTGAGCATTCATAATTTCCCACGTAAAAACATAGGACAATTTCCCACTTCTCAGTATATCTTGAATGAGATCAGACCAGAAAGGATTTTTTTTTTTACATATTTTAACTCAGCCTTACCTCTTCCTTAGCCCATGAAGTGATTTAATTCAATATTGGTTTTTACTTGTCTATTGTACACAAAGGTTTCTCCATATTCTCTAAATCTTTAATATTATGAACCAAAGATCATGGTATCCCAGTATTCTAAGCTAATTTTACATTATGATGTACTCAAATCATTAGACAAGATGCTCAGATGCCATGCGGCCAATTCACAAATTTTGTTGAGCTGTCCCACATTCTTTTTCTTTTTTTAGAAATACACATTTTTCAGTCTTTTGCTGCCCCTGTGTAACTTTTTTAAATGTTATGCTGCCATCAAATTCAAAATGAGCCTCCATCACCCCCAGCCCCTTACTTAGGAATAAATGGGTATTGACTATGGATGGATAGGCTATCTCTCTTTGTATTTTATGTTGCTATTGTTAATATTCAATTAAACATATAGTTTGGAAATATTTATTTGATCTATATTTCTTTACAGTATCCTAAGATCTTTGAAAGTGCAGATGTGTATTCTTGGTTCTGCTTATTACATTTAAAAAGCAAACTAATGTGGAATGATTGGATGCCTTTCAGCAGCAGAACCAATGGAACTGTATCTGAATTAATGTGTGACAGTGTGAACAAGGGGGCTTGGAACTGATCAATGTGTGTCAGAGGATGACGCAGAGATGCCAACCAGTGTCCCTGGTGTACATTTTAACTGTCACAGAGAAGGTGGCCATTCTTAATTTAGCAATGAGCTGCTGAGCAGGAGAGGGAGGGGGAAATGCTTCAACATCATATCCACCAATCACAAGCAGACACTTGTGCATCCACTATATTGCTTGAGTGACAGGCAACTGGAAGTGTAAATCAGACTAATTCAGTCAGTATAAGAAATAGCCATTTTTACACCACTTCAAGTCAAGTTTAGTCAGACTAAAGTAATTATTTTAGAAAAACAAAAACAGAAGATTCACACAAACTCCAAACGGTTAAAAAACAAAGTACAAACTTTATTATTCTGTCTTTACAAAGGCACAAGCCTCTTTATCCCCAAAACATTTCTTTAAAAAAAAAAAAGAGAGAAAAAAATAATAGCTTTTTGATGACCATATGTATTGACANGCAAAATGCAAGACTAGAGATACCATCAATACATTAACAAAGACAGGATAAATGATGCCGTAAAAAAAAGAAGGGCAAACGTAACAAAACAGAGGACTGACATTGGGGGAAAGGGGGATACACAGCTGTGCGGTATTTTACTCATAAACTCAAGAGCTTCAGCTGAGGAGATGCCCCTTTACACTTAAGAGGCAAACTCCAGTATAGTACAGTAAGTGCTTTGTAATCTTGACCCCATTTAGTGATCCCCAGCCCTTCCCCACTTTTCTGACAATCTGATATGTCCAAAAGTTTTGTAGCGTACAATACAGAGTGTAAAAGACAAATGGAAATAAACCAGTTCTGCGATTCAGCAGAATTCTTTTCAATGCAGATACTGAGGAACTGGTTGAGGCTCTACAAACAGCAGAGCATGCAAATGTTTTTAACATCCAGGAATCCACTTCCTATAAAGATAAGTGTCCCATGATTCAATTTCACTCGTTTCAGTGCAGCTGACATCAATATTTTTTTAAAGGGAAATTCCATGACATAAATCATGATGAGAAGTTTTCAGTTAAACACATCATCTGTTCAGCACTTCAAAGCTCCACATATGCATTTATAGATGGGGCGAGTTTGCCCCTGAATGCTGTGATGGGTCAAAAGTCCTAATAGTACTATATATTTATTAGGTTTAACTGTTGAAAAGTACAGGAAAACTTTGATACAATTTTATGGAATGTCATTCACTATGGAATTTCCCCCCCTCCCCCACCACATACAGCTCACATTAAGGGGCCTTAATGGAATCCAATTTACATGCATATCCAACCAGAAGGCAGTATTCAGATAGTCTGAATACTTTGGACAAACAGTTAACAGTATCACTTGGATACAGTTTGTATACTAGCAATTTTGAGGCCAACTTCAAACGAATGTAATAAAATTAGACAAAATAGTTGGATATATATTCTTCCACATACTCTGTGTTTTTCAAGCCTGATTGGAAAAGTGAAAATCAATGGGATTGCAGTGGCCACCAAATAGCCTGGGTGAAGTGTCCAGGTTCCTCCCTCAAACCCCATGGCTGTGTTAAGGCTGGCCTCACAGTGCCTCCTCGCACACATGGGCTATTAATAAGGCAAGCTGCTGCCTCTCTCTAATAAGAGTCAGTCTGTCAACCACAAGTCCCAAGCTAAAGAAGACATTTAAAAGAAAAGAGAAAGAACTTGAGCAAAAGCATGTAAATATGCACAAAATGACAGATCTATATAAGGAAATGCATAGAGCATCTGTAGTCTATCCAGTCACTTCCATGGCACTCTGGGCATTTTCCTCATATTTTCAGCAAACGGTTTGATATGATGTCCCAAAATTTGGACAAAACAATATACAAAAAGGGGCTTAAAGAAAATAAAATCTTAAGATTGAGAAAACATGTGATTGTATGTCAGTCATAGTTGTACAAAAGGCAAAAGTGGTGCTGTTTCAGACTTCCAGAGTCCAGAGCACCACTGAGCCCTGCTGCTTCAGAACAGTAAAAGGGACACACATACTTGTGGATATTACTCAATAGGCCCCACAGATGAGCTTATAAGCCAGGTGCTTCTATACCCAGGAGGGGTGAATGCTAAGAAATATCAAAGCAATGATTCTTTTTTTTGTAGTAGTAGCTTTTTTTGTTTGTTTTTGGGTGGGGGAACACAAGTAAAAGGGGACATAGACCAAATACATGTGTGGGATTACTGGGAACCCAGCCCAGCAAAATCAAAAACAAAACTAAAATAGAGTTGTGAACAAGTAAGTGCACTCTCTCATCCTATCCTGTGAGCACCAGTCAGCCAAAAAGCAGTTTTTAAATTCTCATCAATGCTTTTTTTTTTTTTCTCTCAACTTTCTGGCTGAGCCTTAGGGAAAAACAAACAACAAAAAAAACATATAGACATAACAGGAGTAAAATGACATTTTCTCAACACCAAGCCTAAAAGATGGAACCTTCGGACAGTCATGTCAGCTCACAGTGTCTCTCCAAACAGCTCAGATGGGTCTCTACCAAAGATGTTTGAAAAGATTTCCATCTTAATGAAAAAACTCATATGCTGAGTGGTGGTGCCACATCACTGGGCTCTTCATTGACTTTTGTCTCCCGTTTCATTGATCAGTCACATAGCTTCAGGGCTGTGTCAAAAGAACAGTCCTGGTAGATAATGGAGATGTTTAGCAGACATTTGAAATTCTAGTATCCAGTTTGACATTTATAAAATCAGTCAGCAAAGTAGTAGTTCGAATAATCTTTTCTACAGTTCGACAAAGAGACACAAAGTTTGTGCGGGTGAATGAGAGAGCAGGGGCTAGAGATAAGTAAAAATAGATGCTGAAGAGACTTCATGTGTGAGAGTGTAAATGTAAACCTAATTGGGCTGCCTATAATGGTAAATATCCTGTTGTGTACAGAAAAGAAGAGGAAAACAACAGAACTTAAAAAAACAAACAAAAAGAAAAAATGAAGAGTGCTTCCATCTGACTAACAGCACAGTTAATGTCCACTGAACAAGTGTGCTGTGAGTTTGTATCTTCCCATAGCCCTGGTCTGCTGGGGCCTTTTGTATGGAAGCGTGCGTGTGTATGCAAGTGTGTGGTACGCAAGACTTCATAGAAGAATTCAAGGCAGTGAACAGTCATCGGGCCCGTCGCTGTTTGAGGCTGTGTCTGAGCCCGCTGCATCAGAGAGGGCACGTCCCGAGGTAACGATGACCGCCCTCCGCTTCTCTTCCTCGCAACCCTTCCCTTGGGTACCCTCAATGTGCTGGATTGCCTGGGGGAATAGAAAGAGAACAGGACATGTCAGTGACAATAGCACCCTCAAGTGTTCAGATAGGGAGGATTTTTCAAAACGTTAGGGTAGAAGGGGGGGAAAAAAACAACACAAGACCATCTTACTTGAACAATGGTGTCCAGGTTCTGTCGTGACGTGGATACTGAATTGATAACTGATGTAGGGCCCATGGTTACCACAGTAACATGATGGGGTTGAGCAGTCTGACCAGGTGCAGGAACAATGACTGTGGCATGATGTGTAGGTGCAGGGGGTGTTGCTGGGGCCAACATCTGGTAGAAAGGCACAATTATTACAGATTCATTCTCGAGTTAACATTTTGTTCTAAGTAACAAGACACATTGATTTCATATCATCAAACAGCAAACGTATAAGTCTAAATAAAACATGTGTAGACAGAATTTAAACGTACAGTCTTCTACTGGACCCTGAACAGGCCAGATGTTTGGCAATGTGTTTGTGTCCCAATCTTTTGGGAAAGCTTGTTCTTACCACATATTTCAAGATGTCCCTAAAATCAAGCTTACTGGGGATAATTACTGGAGTTCTTTCTCCAATAAAAGAAATGCCAAAATATTTGTAAGCATACAACACAAGGCCAGTTTATACTTCTGCGTTGTGTCCCTCACATAGCTTATGCCGTAGCCGTCGTAGCCTCTGCGTAGGTCCGTAAGTATATATGTCTATGTTTACCGCTCGTTATCAGCCCTACTACCACCTGCAGATTTGGAAAAGTAACTGCAGCACAACGCTTTGAACCTACGCTGGAGTATAAACACACAACCCATCAACGTCAGCTAGGCTGGTCCGACCATAGGCTGACGCCGCACCGGCTACACTTGTGCGGAGACGACGCACAAGTATAAACACAGCAGAGGCTATGGGGGTTACGGTGTAACCTATGTGACATCCCTTGAGGTCTGCAACCATTTAATAAAAGCAGCTTCTGTTTCATCATTTATCTTTCAACGGTGGGCATGAAAGCTCTTCACCCAAGAACAAGCAGTTTGATAGCTTCATCTCACTTTCTAACAAAATCTAACAGCAGTCATCAAGTGACAGCTACAAAACCAACATAAAAATAGATTCCTTTCAGTTGATCCTATAAAGCAACTCAACTTAAAGGATACGATATTGTGGTAAATAAACATGTGTATTAAAGACCTGAAGTTATAAAAGGGGCCATAATGGTAACAAGAAAGATGATATGTTAGAATGAAGGTAAACTGTACTCGTTTATGTCCATTCATGTCCAGTGTTGGTAATAACAGCGTTTAAAAGGAACCCGATGTAAGAATTATGTCTCATCTTTATTTTAAGTTATCATTAAATGATGCTGATATATTACGAGACATTAAAAAATTATGTTAATTTCAAATACATATATCACTGACAACCGTACTTTAGCCAGGATATTCTCATGTAAAAAACAGATTTGCAGCCCCTAAATTATGTTATTGTTTATATATTGATCTGCCAATCGGGGGGAGGTGGAGGGTTCTAAAGTATCCATAACTTCTCTGTAGATTTTTGTTGACCTATTTTGGCTATTTTTAGCAATTTCTTACATATGCTACGGCTTCACATGATTGCAGTACCAGTTTCAGCCAGAATCTTAAATATGGCTCCTTTAAGTATAACGGAGTTACTGATGGCGGGTTTTTTTTCATTAACGAGTAATCTAATTAATTACTTTGCCCATCCAATGCCATTGCATAAGGATCTGTAGCGGCGCGTTGCTATGATCTGGTTGAATGAAGCGCAAGGTGGCAGGTTTTGGCCAGCTGCCTGGAGAAAACAGTGTGTG
>JAPMNP010715381.1:0-12969 GCA_029874935.1 Atherina boyeri
TCCACGTTATGATACATGCCTACAAATAAAACTCCTAATTTGAGAAAATAAAAGAAGACTTAGTGGAGTGTTGCAAAATGCTGTGATACAGTTTAAGGGAGCTCAAAAAGGTTTTTATTGCTTTCTTTTTTCCAGTGGATGAGGAGGATGAGCACAATTTTCATGAGAGGGAGGGGCTGGTGGAGCTTGTCTGAAGTGGTAGGGTGGAGCCGCCCGAAGGACTCAGACATCAGGGGACAGTTCTAGTACTGGGGGTGCTGTGGCTCAATGAAAGCCATATTTCACTGAGTGCATTTTGCAAAGTCTCCACATGCCTCTCAGTGGTGGTTATATAACACTGAGTCTGAAATTATTGTTGAAAGTCTGTCATTTCTTTTGAATATAACTCATAGTTCAGCTCACTTATCAACTTGATGGAAAAGGTACTGTTTTGTCCCAGGGGGGATTCAGAGGCCAGGCAGTGGGGCTTGGGTCTGGCCTTTATGTATTATTAGCACCCTAAAACTGCCTGGCATGGCTGGTGGTCTGCTGTCTGCTGTAAGGCTATGCCACAGGCCTTTGAGGTGAACAGGTGGTATATTCTCTCTGCTTTGCACATTTCGAGAGTTTCTAGAAATTGTGCTGATGTTGTGATTTTGTGCAGATCCTGGATAACAAATTTAAAGCTCATTCCACCACAGAGATTAAGTCATTTTGTTCACAAAGACAGATTGAATTAAAGTGGTTTTAATGGCTCATATATGGCTTACCATAAAGGAATAACTTCAGCCTGTTTAGTTTCATGTTGCCTATTTAAGATGGATTGTTAACTGCACACAGCCCTAGGTCAATACATGATGTTATGAATCTGGGTCATTTTTGAGGACAGAGTTTTGGTGGGGTGTTAACAACTCAACATTTTGATGCTGCTGGCTGGACTTAATCATTTCTCAAAACTGACAGAGAGGAACCAGATTCATGTAAGGGATCCTCAAGGGTACTGGGACACTTCCTGAAACCTGATATCTAACATGCCAAATGGGAAATACTTGATGATTGGGTGTGAGCAACATGACAATTCTAATCAAAATTTGTGTAAACCAATTATCTCCTTTATCAAATTTGAGATTTCCCATACAGTATCAATCAGCTTTTTTGCTTTTTTGCTGTAAGGTAAGCATGAAAAATAAATCAGTATATATCTGTTTTCACCAACACAGTTGACAAACAGTAATTACATGCAGTTAGGAGTTCTGGGCCCAAAAAAAGAGATCTTAAACCAAAGTTCATGACCCCATTGCCTTAGGGGTTGACTTTTGTGTACATTTTAGCTGAAGCCATTCAGAGGCCTACACAGACACCTTAAAGGGGCTTTTAGAGAAGTGTGTGCCATGTCCTTTATCTTTGGAGACAATTGAAGGCAATACAGTAAAGGAAAAAAAAAACATTTGTGGTAATCATTATGAAAAATAAATGAAAAGGATGATAAGAAGACAGGATATGAATACAAAAAATCAAATGAATAAATAAAGCATGTGTATCTGAAATGTATTCAATATTTATCAATAGTATACTGGGGTTCAATGTTATTTATTATATTAATTTGATTAAGTAGACTTAAGATCAATATTCATAGATACTAAAAACACATTTAGATTTAACACTGATGTTTCCCCTAAGAGTCTCCAGTGTATACTGTATATTTTAAATTTAATTTATATTAGATTAGATTACAGCTATTTCGGTTTATTTAACCTCATGATTTCCCATTTATTTAGTTGATCATAGCTCATTTAAGAATATTTTTTTTAAACATAGACACACAATTCTTTTGTAAGATAAATGCTTTTTTAACAATCTTAAACCCATTTTACAGATATAGATCAACCTCAAAATTAATTTTGTACTGTTTATTGGTTGGGGAAGGGGGCAGTGTTGTGGAAAATGCCATGGTGGTTAGCTTGGTAAATGTTCCACTGTGCTAACTAGCTTGTTGCTAATTTGATCAACATTTAGTGTATGGAAGGCAGCATGCAGTCACTCTATCTGAAATCTTCCCACTGAAAACAGAAACCCACTGCAGTTGCATTGAACAAAAGCTGACAGGTTTGATGAAACTGAAGATAAACTTTAAAGTAACCAGATAAGTACATGTAAGGATAAATATGCTAAAATGCAGTTTAGTTAAGCTAATGCTGTAGCATCAGTGCAAGGGAATCTTCCCATCAAGCATTTAGCATAGATATATACTAATTATACTGTAACTTTTCTGGTGTTGTTAACCTTAAAAATATATCTCATCGGAGCTAACTTTGGGAGCTTGACTGCCAGTAAAAAGTTGGCTAGTTAGCGTATAATGCCATTCTGAGTAATGTGCCATGCTATAGTTAATTACTTGGAAACACAATTCTTCAAAATCCTTGGAATATCTCTACATGAGTGTAACAAATGTTGCACTCATGTAGAGATAATCATTATTATCATCAAATTATTATCTTATAATATTAAACTTGATAGGCTAAGTATAATTCGATTAGTAGCCTATTTATTGTAGGGGTTGGAGTCTTTAGCCGTATCACAATTTGATCTCATTCGATTATGGTTACGATGGCCACAATGCGATTGAAAAACAATTATTGATGCGTCTTTTTTTCCTACTTGACTACAATTACTTTCCGAGTGGAAACGTGTAACATGATTTCTCTAATTTGTTGTGACAAGCAACAAAGCAGATAACTGGCTCATCTATTGAATAAAGCTTCTGTTTCTACTACATTAGAACAAAACATTGAGCTGTGTGTTGAGCATGTTTCATTAAAACCTTTACTGCGTTCTTCCACATCTGACCATTAGCCTTTTCTCTCAGCCAGAGCCAACTATCGTCCTACACGCATGTGTTTTGGTTGTGTTTACATACAATGCCCAGTAATTAACCCACGATACCTTTTTCCATTATAGTTAGATTCATGCATTTGGTTCTCTTGAAGCGAACCGTGAGCTTAAGAGCGCGTTCACACTGCCGCTGTTTGGTCCGCTTTAAATGGATAGTATGATTTGTTTGGTGCAGTGCGAACATCAACCATACTCTGATGCAGACCACAGAAACGGACTCTGGCCTGCTTGAAAACTGGGGATCTCTGTTTAACTTGCAAATGGACTTTCCAGTGGACGAAAAAAGAAGGGACGTATGGCAACTGCTAGAAAGCATCAAGAAGAAGAAGAAGGAAATGGCGTATAGTAGAGTATTGTTTGGGTAGGAGATAAAACAAAGCCAACACCATGTGTTTGAAGAAGCCA
Source organism: Atherina boyeri (assembly GCA_029874935.1). NCBI lineage: Eukaryota > Metazoa > Chordata > Actinopteri > Atheriniformes > Atherinidae > Atherina > Atherina boyeri. Next base: position 3,277 of record JAPMNP010715381.1, read on the forward strand.
AAGTCATAACAACAACATAAAAAGTTGAAAATTGTCTTGTATGATTTACAAACCTTTAATGCTCTTAAAAAATGTACATCTTTGCAATATCTGATATGGTGTCTGTGACATATTGCCATGTCCCCCTCTCTCTGATTAGCCTTCTTCTCCAATAGGCTACTGGCCCACTCATCTTGTGTGCAGAGTAACTCACTACATCAACTGCTGCTGCTTATCTGACAACTTTTTCAGGGTCATTTATATCTTCTGCACCCCACGGTACAATTAGGAACCCCTAGACTCCATGTATGGTTCCACAGTTTACTGTTTACCTGGGGTGAAGGAGCAACTGTTGCCAACTCCTCGGTAAGGAAAGTCACTATTGGCTGTCCTAAAAGTAGCCAGAAGTCGCTAGATGACGTCATCTAATTGACAGTTTGAAGTTTGCGCATGCGCAAATACGTTTGTAGTTCGGAGGTGAACGGGTATGCCCCACAGACTACTAAATTACGTCATCTTTTAAATTGCAAACGGACGAATCCGGTCGCCCGCTCCCGCTGTTTGTGTAAAATGAAGAGGAGGGGGACAGCTGTGCTTGCAGGCAACTGTGTCTGCAGCTGCACCTGCGGCTCATGAAGTGACGAAACACCAAAATGAACTTCTGAAAAGTTATAGAAAAGTCGCTATATTTGTCGCTAGTCGCTTTTTGGAAATAACATTGCTAGAGGGGTCGGAAAATTCGCTAAATATAGCGACAAAGTCACCAAGATGGCAACACTGGAAGGAGCTGGTGGAAGATTTCTTCATTCAGTCTTGGCCCATCAAGGAGCCGGGTTTTCTTCTTCTTCCTACTTTTTCCTTATTGATCATGGTTTATTTGTCATGGTTTTGGGGAGTATTGCCCCCTAGAGAGCAGTTGTTTTAATTATGTGACATTGTCCAGGCAGTTTTGTCTGCTTGAGTTAAGGGCAGTTTGAGCGCAAACCAAACCAAATTAGGGTGTGACATTTTTCGGAAATCCCTGCCCAATCGAACCAAACTCCCAGGACTATCTTGGTACGAATGCCCCCTAAGAGTTTTCTTCCATGATCCGTAACAGACCAGAGTTAAGTTAATAGAAACCAAAGTACTTCCACACACTAGCATTTAATGCGTAGGGTACCAGTCTGATTTCACGCTCAGCTATCAAGTCTGTCAAGAATACTCCACACATGGTGCTGCACTTCCGCAATGTCAAGTTCTGCCTTTTGCATCCCTTAACATTGTGCTATTGATAAACTGTTTAGAATCCATTTTCTTAACGTTTTTACATTAAGTAGTGATCCATCTTAAACAATGAATGCTCCCTCACCCTAAATTTTTGTATATTAAAATGCAACACATTTTTTTATTTATTTATTATTTTCAATTCCTAGGAAAAGTCACCTCGAAGATGGCCACAATGCATTTGCGTTATCCTGGAAGTCCTAGTACACAGTGTTTTGGAGGTCATATTTTCTTGGTATTAGTGAGGAAACATTAAAGTTATGTGAAAAGTGGTAATAACAGAGGGCTTGTAAGACATAAAAGTGAAGAATGAGAAGAAGGGTCAAAGTTCATAGGTGAAGGTCAGGACTTTCAGCATGTCTGTTAGGTTTACAGTTTCATTGCCTGAAGAGAGGAATTCTTTCTGTTGTCGCTTCATTTGTCCTCATTTCAGTAAATTCTCTATTGGCTTTTACCGGAAGTGAAAGAAGACGACAAAGAGCATGCATACTTTAATGGAAACAAGCTGCAGAGCAGTTATTTGTGGTTTCTTTGACTTTCACTACGTTCTTCAATCAATCTTTTTCCTGGGATACAAATTTTGAAGTGAAACTGGTCAAGACTGTGGGAGTGTTTAAACTGTCCAGGTTGTATTTAAAGGATATTTGAAGTAGACTGCAAGATAGCATAAGAGCTATATAACACATTTAGCTTATCATCCATCAGTTTTTTGTTCCATTTCTGCTGAGTTGCTTTATTATTAAGTCTCGTCAGTCAATGGTTTCTTTTCGCAAGTCTCAGTAAAGGTTTTGATTATTTTCATTGAAGTTTGTTTTTGTTAATTAACCAAAAGTCTTTTTGGAGGGTCTTTATTTATAACAGACATTCACACAGGACCACAACCCAATTGTACAGAGTATTTTAGTCATCAGAAATACTAAAATAACATTCTTTGAATACCATGTGCAAATGAAAACAAGGATGGATTTTGGCCAAAGCCCCTGTTGGTAATATATCACAGTACTGAATGGAGCTATTGTTATGCCAAGACATCACAAAATATATTCATGATTTAAGAATTATACTATAAGTTGATTTTCGTCTAATCCTAATGAAAGTTTTAAAGGGATAAACAGAAAAAAAGCCTTGCTGTTTCACTGAGCGCCTTCCCATCTGGATCCGATAAGTTCCATTGTGCTGTCTGCTAAGCCCTCCAAAAAGCCAGAAAAAATGTCTTCCAGATGTTCTCTTCCCATTCTTGGTGGAACAGGGACCATGAAAAAAAAAAATACTGCTGCTATTTTTTTTTTCCTTTTCAAAAGAAAATAGACTATTCTGCATTGGTTTTAGAAAAGCACTCCTAATCATATAATATCAGCAGACTTATAAAGGTTCAGTAAGTGTAATCACAACATACCTTTTGTTTCACCTACGTTAGCACATATACATTCAGGGTCATTAAAAGGTTCTTTTTGTTTATGTGGGCCAACTTTATGGCAGGGTTAAAGGTTGACTACAGCTGGTCCACAGCTGTTTTTCATCTAAAGTCCCTTCATATATGGATGAATTTTCTTCAAAAGAAATGTTATGGATTGATCAAATTTACCTTTTTGTCCCTGTTAAAGGTTTTTCATGTGCCAGTTGGAAATGTTCATAGAAAGGACTGAATCGAGTCAGAACTGGAGAAACTACTGTACATACCTGTCTGTGTTTCATTTGTAAATCTTTACTGTATGCTAACAGCTGTTCGCCCTGAAGGGCACTATATAATCAAGCTCACTTTAATTATGAAATGATGTACATTCAGGTTTGTGACCTCATGAGAGTTATTCAGAGGGCAAAGATCCAGTTTTATGCTTTTTTCTTAATTTGTCAAAAAAAGATTGAATGTGAGACAGGCACCGATTTGCATAACCATGACTCATTCATTCCCCTGAGTAATCATTTTTCAGTGAGACATGCAACCATAATCTTTTACATGGATTTAAGCAGAGTTTTCCTTTACTCATCTTTAAGTAGCAGTCCTGAGGTCATGTCCTACTCAATCAGATAAGCGGCAATGAGAGAAAGTGGCTTCTTGTGTGTGCCTATTGCCATGGCACTGAGGAAGGAATCTGGGCTGTGGAGAGAAGCAGTGACCCCGCAACTGCATGTGCCACTTCAGCCTGTAAATGCAGCCTTTGTGGAAAGGACGCTGTAAATCAACTCTAATGCCTGATAATAACATAGCAGATAAAACAAAATATGCAGGACAAGTTTTTGACCCAATGTCAGAGTTAAGGCGATCCTTTGTGCAGCACAAACAGTGCATTATTTGCCATATCCTGGACTGTATATCGTCTAGTCCTTTCCAGACTAATTAAGAGTCAAATGATTGTTTTGAACTGCTCAATGGTGCTCTGTACTCACAACACAACATGCTTGATTTGAAGCCAGTCGCAGATTTTCTCTAAAGGTGTTTCTTTTCTCTCAAACCTGCTATCTGTTTTAAACACACAGAGATCAATCCAAGTTACAAATGAAAGGGACAATGTGTTCTCTTATAACAAAAGGAAAATAAAGTGCAGCCAGTGCTAGTTTGGGATGCCATCATGAAAACATATAAAGTCCTATAAAAGTTGGATTTGTTACCCCACAATTCAGCCCTAACTCCTGCATTTGGTTTTTATCAAGATGCTATGTTGCAGGATGTGGTGCATGGTAAAAGAAAAAAAAAAAAAAAGTCTGGTCCAGGCTTACACGTCGAGTACTCACTTTAGCTGGGAAACAGTGCTTTGCTCTGTAATGGGGTATTATAATCATCGAGCATGGAAAGCAATGCATGACTCATCCTTTCCAACCCCATTCCCCCTTCTCCAGCCTGAGCTTAGCCACAGCCTTGGTAGCAGAAATGTTGAGTGTAAGCATTTTTTTTCTCCCCAATGAGGGAAAACACAATGGTTTTTGGTCAGTTGAAAAACTTTACTGTAGTCATATGTATTCTATTTTTAATTCATAAGCTGATGAAATTAGTAAACGTTAGAATGGAAAAGCAGTATTGAATAGTAAATGTGTTTGCCCACTTGGCACTATTTTGTTATAACGCCAGAGGCTTAATTGATTTAGTATTGTAAGAACAAGGGATACAAGTTGTTTTTTCAACACAAACTCTAGCATGTGCTGGAGCAAGCGTGCAGAGATGTGTTAGACAAAAGAAAGCATATGTCAGCAATGCTGTTTCTGGAATGCAAATTTCAAACTATTCTCAGATAGTCAACCTTGCAATCAGAAATGGTTGAGGGCTGTATGTGATCACTAAAAGCATGTGGGCATGCATTTCCTTGACTGGCCACTTGGGGGTTGTCTGCATAAATGAGCCAACCCTCATTGACCCCCATGTTGAAATGACCATCATAATAGCAAAAATAATCATGTTTACAGCTAGTTAAGCTAGTAAAATGATAAATGGTCTGACTTATAGGGCACCTTTTAACCTCCTCTAGGGTCCACAAAGTGCTTTACTACAATGAGTAATTCACTCATTCACACAAACTCATACACAGCTTCCTTATTATATAGACACAATATATTGCAATGTTTTTTTCTCTCCACAATCACACAAGTATTGAACATATCTGAAACCATCAGTCTTCTCATTTTGTATGCCCTTTCATGACAATAGGTAGTAAATTTCTTTGTGACTCCCCATTTGGACAGCAAAGTCTCATTCTCAGCTTAGTAAGGAACGCTATGCCAGTTTTCAACACTCTGTGTATTACTTTACTGTCAGGGAACTGCTCTATTGCTGCCTATTGCCAGTTATCTTTCTGTGGCGGAAAGTAATGCTCAAGCTGCAGATTGTGAGTGGTGATAGGACACAAAACACAGATTGCATTCGGAGATCAGAGAGAAAAAGGGGGGATTGACTCCCAAAAATGAGATTAGACCCCAGTGTTGAAACTGTAAAATCTAGTCTTTATTGGGCTGCTGCCCTCAATCTGCTCGACTACTTGGTTAAGGTTAGGCATAAAGTCCATTGGTCAAATACACAACATAACAGCTTTACCGTGGAAAGCTTTGGCAGCATTTTCTCATTGCCATGGAGATGCATCCCACAAATGTTATGTTAGCAGCTTGGGAAACCCTGAAAGTCCAAAAAGTGACAGCAGGCTGGATGAGCAGTATTATAAATTGGACGAACATGGAAAACATGTTGGATTTGTTTAACTTGGAGATGTCCAATGGATGTGTAGTGTCCCTGGGTTCTGCCTCAGGTCTATCCTCTACAGCAATTTCTGACTGCAACAACCAGTGATAGCCATTACTACATGACTTAAAAAGCAGTCCACAAGCCAATGGTTGATGTGCACTAAACTAATCATTCCACTGACTCTAAAATTTGATGTAAAATTGTTGTTAATTGTGACAAACATAAGATTAATGACAAGTGTACTTAGATTACAAATGAAAATGATAACTGAAAATAAGTCTATTTTTTGGTACTTGGCTGGATTAAGTCTAGAGCCATAAGCTGGGGGGCGTTTTAAATAACATATAGTATTAATTATATCACAGAAAGCTTGAAACACACTGATTTATTAATAATAAAAAATAAATCCATATATAATTCAGACATGAAAAAGATGTCCAAAAAATACTTTTGTGAAACCTTAATCAGTTCAGGGACTCTTGGATGATTAGTGCTACCACTTACATAATGCAAATTAATATTAGTTGTGACACTAACACGTTATGCTGACACTGGTATGATAACTGGTATGTTCATGGGTTTTGGTGTGATACTGGGCTAGAAAATTCTTTCAGACCCCCACCCTTTCATATAAAAGTAACAGGCAAGGCAAGTTTATTAGTATTGCACAATTCATGTTACAAAACAATTAAAAGTGCTTTACATAAAACATTAAGTGGGGTGCAGAAGAAGCATTAAAAAGTAAAAGAATAAAAAGCCATCCATCCATTATCTATACCGCTTTATCCAATTCAGGGTCTTGGGGGGCTGGAGCCTATCCCAGCTATAAGCAGGTGAGAGGCAGGGTACACCCTGGACAGGTCGCCAGTCTGGTGCAGGGCAAGAATAAAAAGCATAATTTGAAAAAACAAAAAAAAGTGAAAACAAAAAAAAGAGAAAAACATAGAAAAGCATTTTGAGCTTAAAAGAAGCCATGCAGATTTAAAGATTAGAATAAAAACCTATTATTATACATATATATTTATAGAAAAAAGAAAAGAAAAGAAAAAGAAAACAGAATAAATTACATGTGGAGCATAGAAGCTGAACACAGCTTTTAACTGGTAACAAATCCAGTGACTTTTAGGACAAACCTTTGCTACTGGATAGAGAACTGCGCTGTGTGGTCTAGTGAGTGAGCAGTATCAGACAGGCTCACTCAAAGAGTGAAGGAGGCTGCAGTCGCAGCACAGCAGCTGACAGATATCTATATCTCTGATAATACAGTAGGTTGAGGTGTTCTGCCAATTCAAACTTCCTCTCAGAGTCACTACTGTAGTTGTAACCAGCATGAATCACTCCACAGAAGTTGTCTTTAATTTTTTTTCGGATGGCGGCTTTGTACGATGATGTGCATTTAAAATCAAGAATGTTTAAGCTTTGCAATGTTTTTAGAAGGAGAGCAGCTGAACTTGGACTTAATGGGTCACATGAACATGGAAATAGGAGCCCTTTTATTTGGGTTTTGGCTGTTTTTAAATGTTGTACCTGCACAGAAAGTAGCAGAGGAAAAAACAGACATTAAGAGATGGAAACAAGCATAATGTGACATGGTGATGCCATTATTAAACTAATCAGGATATGAGATCATCTGGTCACACTTTGTGACTTTTGCTATTATACATTTGATTAGAAATAGTAGGCAACATTCAAGCCAGGCATTTTTTTAGTACTTCTGATAAAGTTTAATTAGCTAAATGAAGATAGTTGCTAGAGTGGCATACAGTATATATCATACAATTTTCTTTTGGAATTGGATCCCAATTTAGTATCTAAATAACCATTTTTAACCATTAGATAAGTTTAACTTGTGTTTGTTTGCTTGGAGCTCAGGTCTAAACGTATATCTTTCAAATGCCCACATTAAGCTATGACTATCTATGCTGATGTAAGTTTTACTTTAGACCGCTCCTCCATATCTTCCATGTTGATTTCCATATTTTGTAATACGCTATGCGTGTGAGATGAATAGTGTATTGAGCACACTGTCATATTAATTTCAAGACAACTCATTTCTTGCCAAGTTTATTGGAAAGTCTGGGCATCACTATCATTGTTATTTTAAGTGACCACATTCTAATTTCTCTGAAAAGTGGGTTGATTTATTGCTCCTCTTGATTTGAAAAATAAAATGAAATAAATGAATAAAATAATTTGAATCCAATTGGGACAAGAAGTTGGTAGCTGATTTTGATTTATTGTGGATAAATCAGGCGAAGCGGTTGTCTCATTCAGAAAGTGTATTTGTTCAGCCACAGGGTTGATGTTACTCAAGTACGACACTGGTTAAAATGTCAGCTGGGGATGAATTGATGACATGGGTGTTACTGCATCTTGTTATTTGGCACTTCACGACACGGCAAGCTTGCCTTTCCTTGGGCTTCAGTTTTAGTTCATGCTATCACTAATACATAAACAATACCAGACAATGAATATTCCTATTGTTTTCTATCCCTGCTTTGTCACACCTCATTGAATTACTTTAATTTCCCCCAAATGTTCCTTTGGCTTCAAAAACCATTGCCAAAATTGTGGGTGAATCTTCAAATTATTCTGTTTATGTTGTACAGGATCCACTTAGTTCCTTTCTCTTTAATGCCCTAAGTGTGACAATCTTTTTTCTAATAATAAGGAAGGTTCAGCTGTACTTCTATTCTTAAAGTAATTTATGGGTCATTGGGTTCATTAATGATGATGTAGCATTTCCTTTCTGGGAAAACATTTCATATTTGGGTTGATTCCCACCATAAGAGGCACAGCATGAGGATATTATAAGCCTTTCTTGTGCCAGTGCTGGGCAGTCCTTAACAAAGAGAAAAACCTCATTACTGTGTGGAATTTGGTACAGACTAGATTCTTTTTCATTGTTTTGTGTCATTGTGTTGGTGCTGCAATAGTGGTTGTGCATAAATGAGATTGAGGAGTAATATTTTGTAATATCAGTGCTGCAAATCCTTCTCTGTATCGTAAATGCCTCAGCAGTCTGTCATTAAAACCATATTTGCTGCGGGAGAAGAAACTTTGTGCTTGTGAATGCTCGTTAAAAAATGGGATGAAACTGGTGAGGAAGAAGAAGGTAACGGCTGCAAAGATGCTCTGATAATAAGAGAGAGAAAACAGTGATCACATATGTGCCTCAAAATTACTATTCCTGTACTTCCTTGCTGTAAAATGAGCATTCAGAGGTGCACCGTGGAATCTTGACTCAGTTTTTCCATCTCAGTCTGTGGTGGGCGGCAGACAGTGATTTATCTCTGCTGCTGTGAGCTGCAGCATGGAGACAGTGAAGTAAACCATCTGGTATTCCCACTGTTAAAGCAATAAGAGGCCGTTTACAGCAGCGAGCCTCAGAGAACACAGGAGACATTTGGTCCGAAAAACTCTCTGTTCCTTGGATCACTTTTCAGGTGTGTGTGTGTGTGTGTGTGTGTGTGTATGTGTGTGTGAGAATAACTGTCTGTGAGTGCAGCTCTAAATATGCAGGACTGCAGATTCTGGTCTGATTTTGCAGAGTATGTGCACATGTTTCACACGTACTGGGTGCCACGTTTTTGTGTTTTCTCTTTGTAAACTCATGATAAAAATAGTTTAGTTTCATTAGCAGGAGTTCATGAAAGCCAGGAGATGCATATATGTACACATTAAAGGATCCTCCTCTGCCACTTCCACCCTGCTGCTTTTTCCATGTGCAGCTTTCAGTCAGGGTCACTGGGTCAGTGTCTTGAAAGGTCTGGGCTGAAGCTGATTGACAAAAGGAAACTGATCTGCTATTTAAATCTGAACGCCATTACAGACTTGTGCTCACGCCAGTGTCAACGACCCCGCCGCTTTTGATAACCCTCAGCTAAGATAATATTATATGATGATGTAGTCAAGATACGTTAAGGTACTTTGCATTCATACTACATCTTTGGTTAAAAGACAGCGGCTGGAAACATGGCGATCACTGCCATTTGACTGTGAAACCTACGGTGCAAGCACAACACAAGAGGACATGAATCAGATTGCAAAAGATTGCACAAATTAGCTAATATCTACTAATCAAATCTGACTAAATGAGGGAACAAATCTGTGTGTTTGTGTACAGTCAAGCATAGAACACGTCTCTTTGCATTGCGTCAGATTGCTTTCTCATGCATTTCTGATTTTATATTAATGTCAGGACCTCCGGGGCCAGGGACTCAAACGCAGACTAGAGTAGTTGTAGTAAGTGAAGTTTATTTTTGACTACAGCAATTGTG
>JAPMNP010715383.1:0-17495 GCA_029874935.1 Atherina boyeri
CCTCCCCCCGATTGGGAGATTTCATCAAATATCAGCACAAAATGTAAACAATAACATAATTTGAGGGCTGCAAATCGGTCTTTGAAATGAGAATATCCTGGCTAAATTAAGGTTGTCAGTGATAGAAGTATTTGAAATTTACATAATTTTTAATGTCTTGTAACATATCAGTACCATTTAATGATAACTTAAAATAAAGACGATATATAATTCTTACATATGGCACCTTTAAGATGATGTTTTGTTTTGTAACGTGAATTGAACTGATGGAAAATAGATAGTGTGGGTTTTCTTCTCTCATTTTGACACCCCCCAGTGATATTAGTCCTTCAGTAGTTTACACATATTTTTATCTAGTTCTCCTCAATCTATCAATTTTTCATCTATGTTCCTATTTTCAGACAATGCTCTTCCTGGCTACAGTGGAGGAGGAAGACCAAGCAGGGGAGGGTAGAAGGGAGATGGCAGAAACCCTGCTGTCCGCTTTGACAGACAGACATCAGCAAAGACAGACATGGAGAGACAGGTAACACACTGTACCACCCACTTTGCTCCTGCCATCGGTTTCTGACTGATACTTTGGGCGGATAAAGAACCACTATAGAATGAGCTTTGTCTCAAAAGTGAAATAAAAAGACAATCAGACACCAATTAAAAAAATGCTACTCCAGAAACATAACCATTTTCTGAAGTATTAAGACACTTTGTTTTAGCCCTCACGACTGAGCTTGGGGGCATCCTACCTCTGTAACTTGGCTTTGTGATGGTTATGCAACTTAAGCACTGGACATGATTAAGAAGGCACAGAAATGTCTATATAAAAACTTAAAGTTGATTGTGCAAGTCAGAACTAAAATCCAAACCAATATGAACGGCCTGTGGACTTGTGACAACAGAGGATTTTACTAAGCCATCGATTTTAGGGAGGATACAACAACATTTATTTTATCATGTAAATGAGTAATCAGGAACAAAGAGGCCTGGAAGGACAGGTATCAACCTGCCAAGGGTCATTATAAATGAGGAAAAACTTTACAGTATGACAATCATTAATATAGCTCTTAATGTTAGGATGGCCAGACTGAAGACATTTCTCATTAAAAGGCACAAATAATCCTGCTGTAAATTTAGCAAAAAAAAGAAAAACAAGGAAGCTTTAACTCTTTACATATTCAATGAATATATTGTGAAGAACCCCATCTATCGTGGCTGAGTTTTAGCCTTTCAGGTAAGAATAAAGGTATAAATTTAAAAATTAAGGTGTGTAAATATTCAGGGGTTATTTTCTCAAAGTAATTGCTGTCAAAGTTGTGATATTTCTTTAAAACACTCAAACAACTTGTTTAGCGTTTTAATCATTGATTTTATGCATAGACTGGTGAGAAGAGGGATGGATTGACTACATTTGAAGATCAGTCTGAACATAGCAAAATAGGAAAACTTGAAAGAGTTTACTATGATGATTAAGTCCTGAACAATGAAAACTGCATACTGCAAAAAGAGCAGAAGAACTCTTATTATTTGAATGGCTAAATTTGCAGCAGATTTTTGTTGCTCATGAATACAAGTAAAAGGAAAATTAGTGACCCCTTTTGATGTTGGATTGGGCTCATAACCAATAAAGAAAGGCAAAAGATAATAATAAAAATAATTATCTTGTTTTATGATAAAAAAATCAGACACCTTTGGCATCACCTTTTGTGCAGTTTCCATAGAGATTCAAAACACTAATGCTCCATGTTCAATGAATATACAGTCCTCCTTTAAGTGAAATAGTAGGTTGTCACAAGTGTGACAACATCATCAAAGAAAACAATCAGAAACCATCACATTGCTTCTGTGTTGATTCAGTTTGCATTGATGCTTCCATCGAAGGAGATGGTGCAAATTCCACAGATTTGCAGTGGTGTGGCTCCTGTGTGTTTTGTGGTCCTTGGGCCTGGCAGCTATCACAGCGACACGTGTGTCTTGGATAAGCCCACTCACTTCCTTCCCCTCCAGATAAGGCCAAAGAGCACAGGGATTAGAACTCTGGCCTTTCATTCAGATAAAGAAAAGGCCTCACACATGCAACTCTATATTATTTTAGCTGTTCATTTTCTTTGTCAAACTCCACCTCAACAACATTGAGAACACACACACACACCAGCATGTATGTTTTCACTAACACCACATTTGCATATGTTTGACTGCTCTTTGTCTCTTTTTTTTTTTTTAAATGTTGTCTTTTAACAGATTTGATCTCAGTGTCAAACACGGGAAAATACACACACTTTTAAACACATATGATTGTAGAGCTCAGAGAAAGCAAAAGTGTGAGAGGATCAATCCACAGAGTTTAAGTACCTGAAGGCAACATCTTTTCTTTTTGAAAATGTTTGTCAGCTTCCTGCTGTGTCCTCATCTTTCCATGGCGGCCCTGTGTTTTGAGTTGTCCCCTCTAGTTGACCTTTTGCTGTATCCCATCCAGATGAGCCTTGTAAACAGACAGTTTCCACACACCTTGCCCTGCTGTGTCGACGCCCAGTGCCTCACAGCCCTGACGTGCGGGGTCTGCTCTGATGCAGTGCATTCCAGCTGCATGTGATGAAAGCTAGAAACCATCTCACCATCAATACTGACCCCCCACCACCCACAATGCAATGTTACCACCTACTAACCATGTCTAACCCTAGACTTTGCTCAGCCCACCCTGAGATCCTGACAACAAATATCACAAACCAGGACAGGAAATGCTCAGTCCTTGTCGGCAGGGCAGACAGACGTTTACTCTATCAGCAGTGGAAGACTGATGAGATTAGTTTTGGTAGAGGGCAAACCTCCTGCACGATATGTTTGAACTCCAGCTGCTCCTGATACCTCCTCTTCCCTTTACACACATGTAATGTCAATCCCTAACCTCCGCCGTCCCCACTTACATAAAAGCCAGGGGGTCGTCTTGTCAAGTGGTTGTCAACAGATAGCATTTGTGCAAAACTAAACACATGGCTATGTGCAATGTTAAGTGGGACGTGCTGGTGCAGATTAGGGATTTGCTTGTGATGATGGTAAAGGATTGTCTTTGTAGTTCTTTTCTGGAGGAAGAAAAGTGATCATTTATTCATACACACTAATAAAAGGAAGTCGTTTGGAATATGCTGTATATTATAGAATGAAACACAGTGGGGGGATTAAGTTGACTTCAGTTAAATATCAGACCCTCATATATTTTCATAAAAGCACTCACTAAAATAGGACTTCTAGAACTAATCTGCTGATTCAGTTTGCTGCTTTTTCATATTTAGAGTCCTAATTAGATTGCAGCACAATATTCAACAGGCAGGCTTTTATCATGACACTGCCCGTTGTTTCCATGGTTTCCACTCAGCACATAATACTTGCAGAAGGATGGTAAAAAACAAAAAGAAAAGCATGATTGATGCTGCTTGCTAGAGGCCCATAAACATACACAACCAGCACTGATTGATTAAGTTTGCTGAGTTTTCTTTCTTAAACACCGGTTATAGCAGCACTCTGTGCTCTGGAACGTGGGCCTGCTCGCTGCCATTTTCTTTCTCTGGGGCATTTTTAGCACAAGCAAGGAAAGAAAGAGGAATTGGACTCGGTGACCAGTGGTTCTTCACAAGTGACTTATAGGCACTCAGAGTGAGTGATGCCTGGGCTCACCGTGCAAGCAGAAGCAGTCCATTCGTTCACTCTGAGCCAATGAAGTTATGAGAGCTTTTTTATTCTTATGAGCCTTTCTGGTAACTGGGTTTTCCCGATGCACATGGTGAATTCTTTGATAGATGCTGCCCTCCATGTCCCTTCGGTAAATGCCCCGTGAGTACCCTGGAAATAGATGGATTATTATGTGGGTGGGTGACTGTACCGCAGCAGAGCAGTTCAGTATGCCACACAGGAAGTGCAGATTGAAGAGCAAGACACAACCTCCAGGGAACAGGCCTATTAGAGTAGGAAATGGCACATCCCAGTGGAATCAGGGACGTTTTAGGTTTTAAAAATTCATAGATCATGTTTCTCATCTGCTCAGTTATAAGTAATAAAGCATTCAGGCTCGAAAAGCATACCCAGAAGATCCCTCTGTCTACAATCTTCTGTAGTTTTGTTTTGAGAAGTCTTTATTTATTTATTTATTTTTTCTTACTTATGAACAATAGTTACTACACTTTCTTTGAGGCTATCTGCAGTCCACTTGCTTACAGCATGCTGTCATGGAACTCTCTGGATGAGATAGTCTTATGTTGACCCTCTGGATCCTAGAAGTCACTGCTCTGGTCAACAGAAAAAAAAAACTCAACAACGACAAAAGCTTTGTCACAGTCGGCTAGCAAACACTGAAGGGAACAGCTGCGAGTTTTGTACTGACCATGCAAACTGCTGTAGGCTTTGTAAGGTCATTATATGATAATGAAAATCATTACAGAATTACATGGGGGTTTAGGACATGAGAGCAGCAGGGAGGGGAGAGGAGGGCCACATTGGGTTTGATAAATGGACTGTGAAGGTGCCCATCTGGCCCTCTCTATGGCTTTTTCTTCCTGCTCTTTTATCCACTCTTGTCCTTTACTACCCCCTTTCTTTCCCCTCCTCTGTTCTCCAGTGGGTCGGTGTAAAAGCGAGCAGGCCTGTAGTGAAAGATTAACAGAGTGCAAACCCAACTCACCTCAATGGAGGAGAGAAGAGGAGGGCTGACAGGCAGAGGTGTTTATGACCTAAAGCAGGGTCTGTGCCTGACTTGGGAAACCCTGTCCTCCCATCTCTCAGGTTTGAATACTAGGAGAGGAGGCAGCCATTGACCTTTGGCTTCGGAAACAGTTGGCCAGCTCAGGGTGTCTGTATCCGTGTAGTTTAGAGGCACTGAAGATGGTAATACATTACAAGGCTTTGAAAAAAGGTTTTTATTTTCATTTGTGCCATAGTCCTTGTGCTCTTTAGATTGGAGAGAGAAGTAAACAAAGATGGCAGCTGTAAAAAAGTTGTGTGGTGAAAAAAATGTAAAACATACAAATTATTAGCATTCAGGGTAAATGACTAGAGACATATGGTACTGTAGGTGAAATTAGGCTACACGGATAAATGAGATATAGTTCTTTCTTTTTTTTTAGTTTAGTTAAAGAAATTATTATTGTTCTTGTATTCTTTTGCAGTTCAGTTTATGTGACTTTGAAAAGACAATGATTTGACACACTAAAATAGTGATGATGTCACCGTGATGGCTTTTACACTAACAGTCTGCGGCATAGTACATCTGTTGCATGTGTTTATTACTTCTCTCCAAATTGTGTGGAGTTAGTGAAGTCATTATCTCAAAACAAAGGGAACATCAGGTGACATGGCAAGCAGAGCTATAGGACAGCGGAGGAGGTCCACGTGTCCACAGCTGCACTCATCACTCAGCTATCCAGCTCGACCCATGACCTGTGGGGCTGTCTCCCAGCCTCCGTTGGCTTTATATTTCCTACTATTGTCATCCTCTCTTGTCCTCACCTGGACAGGCTGCTGCTTTACAAAAAGTCCAGTCTGTCATCAAAACCAAAGGTTACCAGGGGCCAAAAGGGGCCAGAGAGGTTGAAGCTCTGCCCAGCCGTGGATGACCCCACCAGTGTTGTCAGCTACCAGTTGCACCCCTGTGGAGATGCATAGTGACACAGAAAAAAAGGAGGAGAGAGACCTTCATCGGCTGGCACTTCATTCCCGGAGTGGTGACATTTTCTTTTGTGCTGTCTCTGACAAACCCCACCCTGATTTCTACACGGGGGCGGGAGCGGGAGATGGTAGACAATGGAGGATCCCTTATCCCAGATGGGAGTTGGAAAGATTGTCAGTGTCATGCCCACAATGAAGATGGACAGATCATACCCTTAGCCAATGACCTCCTTAAAGCCCTGGAAATGGATGCACCATACTACTTGGTATTGCTGTTATGTTGCCACTCATTTTACACACAGGGGTTTATTGGGCTTAACTTCTCATTGTGCTGCTAGTGAAGACATGATCTGGTCATCTAACTTTGACAAAGTGGGTTTGGCCACATGTCTAGCAAACAGACAGACAGACAAACAAAAACTATTCACTTCAAGAAACATATCACATGACCTTCTGCTGATAAAGCTGCTGAACTTGAAAATTGCTTGCAGCTGCTAGCATACACAACAAGATCGGCAATCCTGTAATTTAATTCTGAAATAACCACTGCTGGCTAGATCAATGTCACATTATTGGGGTGAGATAAATCTTGGAAAGAATTTGGTGACTAAGGTTTTGCTGATCCAGGGTAAAACGCAGTCCGGAAGATTTCTGGAATTTAGGGCACATTCACACATAACCATTTGATTTGAATTTGAGTTTGATTGCTTGTTTAATTTGTTTACAAAGAGCTTGTATGGATAAAGATTAATGAGTGCGCACTACTTTTGATGCGCTTCAACTAGTCCGCTTGTAAAGGTGGTCTCAGGTCACTTTGGATGCAGTTCATATGTTGTGTGAACGCAAACCAACATGGCAGAGCCGTGCACATGAACTTTGTTCACCTACTTGAGTCGGGTGACTTTCTCTCCAGTGAATATTGACAGATCAGTGACTGCTCACAGTATCACATGGCAGCAACCACATGACCGATGGTTGATGAAGACGTTCCTACATAAATTGCGTCACCATTTGACTGACTGGTGCAAAGTTGACTCAAGACATTATGTGGACAAGGACCAAAAACCTAGTCAGTTTTTCTCTGGCAGATTGAAATTAGCATATGGTGCGCATTTAATGTGCATCATTGTGTGTAAGCATGCCCTTACACAGTCTTGGCTCTGTGTCATTCAGGAGCTTCATTTCATTGTGTTGGAATCTGACTGGTTAACACATGTATATGTTTTGGAAACAGTGGAGTCTGGATGAGGAGCAAGTGGTTTCATGCTGTTCCTAAGAATCATTAATGGTGTTTGGGTTTTGAACTGATACCATAAACCAGCATTGTGCTCGGGGTAGGTTGGACTGGGCTTGTTGTCAACAACATCTGTGTGGTGTAAGTTGCCGTAGTTTGAGGTGACGTGTTAATTAAATCTCCCAGACATCAACCTCACATTTGCCTCTTCATTTTTCCTACAACACGGCCTTCTTTTTTTTGTAAAGCAGCATAGACAGGGTTAGCTCAGTTTGTTTTCCTTGGCATAAGATAGAAGCCAAAATGTTCGCTTGCTGCGCCCTAGTTTCCATATACCTCAAGGGTTTGTGCTCTGCGATGGTGGGCAAACACCTGCGTGTGGTGGGTGGAACTCTCAACTCACAACTTTTTCTCTGTCGTGTTTACCTTTTTTACGTTATGCCACGTAGTGTTAGCATCATCTACATCGTCATGTTTACTTGGTTCAGGGCACTGAAGGAGAAAACAAATAAGGACATGTCAACCGCCTCTTTCATTACCAGCCAGCCTGTAATTAGCGCAAGCGCAGTGGTTAGCCTAAGATGCTGTCGTCTAATTTGTCTGTCTTTATCTAAAACATGTCTGTGTGGTCCCTAAAAGCGGGTACATTCATGCAGCGAGTTTGCCTGTGGCCTGGGTGTTTGTGAGGTGTGTTTGACTGTAAATTATGAATTCTTTTCTCATGCACTCACCCCTGTTAAGCAATCAGTCAGTTATGCATAACATGACCTGACCTCAGTAGAACCTCACAGCTGCTGTTGCCGTTGCGATTGTCCTCCCACCTTAGTTTGCTCCAAGGCTGGGAAGTACATCAGAGTATGTCTTATTCTTGCAGGAATGTGCTTTGAACAAGATGACTGATGATTCCATTTCGTTACCTTCTACTTACTGTGCAAACAAGTTTTACCCATATAAATATGCACTTACTGCTATCTTGCCCGGTTCTCAAACAACTCAGTAATTAGCCAGTGAGTTACATGCTTTCTCTCGCTCTGTGGTTAAGTGTGGGACTGGAAAGTTTGCAGTGAACACTCCCTCCATGTTATATATCTTTGCTTATTCTTGACATGACTCACAAGTAAAATAAATTATTGACAGGTTTTAATTGAAACAATCATTTCATAATTATGCATTTCACAAGTACTTGTCAGTGGAATGTGGCATGGAAAGGGAGAGTTAAAAGTGCCATTAAAAGTCCCACAGATATTTAAACACACTTGTTGCAGACTCAGTTGCCTATTAAAGGCTGCCTTTTTTAATATGGAAACAAAGTTTCTGTTTGGAAAATACAATGTGGTGAGGGGTGGGGGGTTGCGCCTGTTTCATTGGTAGTCAGGCAAACCAGGACATTCTTTCTGGTCAAACCCAACATCCCAGAGAGCTGATAGAGCATGATTGTGTAAGGGTGTGTGGCAGGCATGTGAAACAAACAGCAACAAAGTAGCATTATGAGGCAATGGAAGTTGTTCGCACCAAAAACACTGTTGTCACCGCACAGCTTATATAATTTAAGTTGGGTTTGTTCTCGGTTGGATAGCAATTCTTCATATAGCACATAAGATGACTAAATTGCCATTTATTTAGTTAGCTAATGAGCACAAGTGCAGCCGTGATAAAGAATAGAGTTGGGCTGAGTAAACGTACAGACAACCTGCACAACAGATGCTTTTAAAGTTTCAGATTGTTTTTTGTGTGTGGTTTGTTACAGGCACGTGTTTGGATGTTAATTATGTTTGCACTGCTAGGCAATTAGGGCTGGGTGATATTACCTCAAATCTATATTGCAGTAATCTGAAGCATGTGCAGTAACAATATATATTGCAATACCTTTAAGGATAGGCTTCTCAGACTGTTTGCTCACTGTGAAGCAGAAAATACAAAACTAAAAAGAGATAACTGAGTTTTTAAATTAGATTAATCAATTGAATACATTTTAAAAGATGAACTTTTAAAATCTTTTTATGTACAGTCTACATTAATAAGTATTGTTATCTGACTGTAGGTCAGGCTGGATCAGACGGTGACAGCTTCGATTCATTTTGACCCTGGACATGGAGCAGAAGTGAACATCTGTTCTGACTTCAGCTGTAAGCTGAACTGATGTTTAGCAAGCAGCATGTTTGTATGGGGGAGGGGCCTGTGGCAGCATTCGCATCTCGAAGAGAAGAGTAAAAAAAACGCGCATTCATTTAGTTTCCAAGACTCTCCAATAACACCAGAAAAAGTCGCTAGTTTTGTTACTCATCCATTTTTTGAAAAAGCCTAATGCTAAATGGGTCTGAAAACTAACAAAATATTGTGACAAGGTTGCCAAGTTAGCAACATTATAAACATTGGGTCACTCCACCAGGTAGGGGAGGGGCTGCCCGCTGCTGTGCCTGTTGAAAATTAATAGAGGTGACTCTATGAGCGTTTTCACATGGAACTCAAATCCGTATTCGGGTACCGTAGTTGCTCAAAATCCACTTATTTCGTACCATGTGAACACAATTTGGACCATGCCAGGATACGGCCCGAGAAACCTTACTTGGAGGTCGTATCGGAGTCCAGGTACAAGTGGATACGGATCATGTGAACACCAACCGGACTCTGGCCGTACTCGAGACCAGACACGGGTCTCAGGCGCAGGTGACGACAACGTCGACACACGTCGCCATGTGACCATAAACAGACCAAAACAACGCTGCATCCTTGCTCTACGGGTTTGAATTTGTGAGCGGGTAACTTGCTGGATGAGCAAGGCATCGTCTTCAGCATCTTGATTCGAATGGACCATCATGTTGAGTAACAACGCTCTTCTTGCCTCCATTATTGCTAACGAGTTCTTCGTTTGTTGTCATTCTAGGCCGTCACTCGTTTTATGACGTCGGTACTTCTCACTCTCTTGTTTGTTGGATAGCTACAGAATGTTTGTATACTGCAACCTGCTGTTGCGGTTTGTTGTGTGCACCACATGAACAGAAAAAATTTGAATTTTTCTCTGGCCGTTTTCTGGCACGGCCACACATGTGAAAACGCCCTATGTCACCTTTATCCAGGTAGAGGTGGCGCGGTAGGCCGGTATAGTCAAAATCTTTTCCATTGCCCAAATTTATATAGTTTCTACCATATATCTTTTATACCGCCCACCCCATATGCAATGTTGAAATCACTAAACTGACTGTAGTTATGAACAGTATGTGTTGTTTAAGTACGCACACATGGATGGCATACCTATGTGCACACCACATGCATCCCCTCCTAAAAAATCTCATGTGCACGACCACCACCTCCAACTCTACATACACATATCTTTCTATCCTTCTCTGTTAATTATAACCAATACTACTGGAACACTTAATTTCATTGCAAGCATATTGTCTCTTCAAGGCTGGCAGGCAGGTCATAAATTATCCTGAAGGTGAGGACGGAAGTTGGAGGAGATAGTTATGAAAATTTCATCTGTCTGCCGTAGCGGCCGCAGCTGCTCCTGTCACAGGCCGTGTGCCGGAGGAATTACACTGGGTCAGCGTGTGAGTCTGTACGTGGGTGTGCTCTTCTGTTAGCTACGAACGTGTAGGTATGTGAACACATGTGAATAGTTACAGTGTGCACAAGTATACGTCATGCACATGCACCTTTTGTCTACCTCCACGTACGTCTCTGTGCTCCATGTGTGTCTCTGGGCCAATGTGTACAGCAGGTTGTCCAGGTAAGACCTGCCTGTCAGTGTGTGGAACATCTCTGGCATCCTTGTCACCTCGGGGCCCCCAGCTCTGCCCTGAAGCAGGGAGACTGGGCGGGGGGACAAGCTCACAGGGCGGTCCCCAAGCTGTCTCTGTTCATTACCGCTACAGAGATGGGACGCAGGCGGCAGGTGGCCAGACCTTTAGTCCTCACCTACTGTGATCATCTGCTGTTCCACTCTTTGCATGTGTTGGTAGGTGGATGCCTAAGTGTGCTTGAGATAGAAAAAAAAGAAAAGAAAAGAAAAAGTCAGAGGAAACCCATGACTTTAGCAGGGAAATGCATATTTTACATATGACCTATAAATTTGTGTTTGCGACGGTTTTATTAAAGCGGCGTACCCGTGCCTCCACATCTCTGAATGCTTGTGCTTACATGTTTACATATTTACAGAACTTTTGCACGGGAGAAGCCAGAGTGCTGCTTTGGCATTTCTTTGACACAGCATAGAGAGCTTCTTCTCGACAGACAGCCACTCAAAGCGGCAATTAGTAAGAAAAGACAAACACAGTGAAACTCCCTCCCTCACCTCCTCCTCTGTCAATCTGCAGTTTCCTGCAAAAATTCTATTAGGGCCAAAGTCCATAGCTGTTAATTACAGTTCTAACTAGCTTGCCTCCTGACGAATGGATTGCTTCAACAGTGATGTAGGATAAAAGGGATATCAGCGATTTCACTTCCCCATACAAAAGCTGCTTCTGAAATGGGTCATCAATCCCATAGTGATAAATGTCTGGTGGAGTAATGACTCTCTTATCGGCGCCGGATTACTGCAGATATTTGTAATTAGTGTAGCCACACAAGTCCCCAACAGATGTTTTGAGCCGGCACAATATTGAAGCTTTGGTTTAGTGCTAAATGGGAACTTTCTGGATATAATAGGGATAGTTAGAGCCATTGTACTACGACAGACATAGGTGAATCTCCGAGTCTATAACTCAGTGGTAACGGTTGCACGTGCTTTGCTGTGCATGTAGAAATGTATGGAGACACATGTACACACAAAAACACTCATTCATGAACTGCTTAAACCCACAGCCTGAGGTCCATCCCTTAGATATTGTGCTCATTGGTCACATGACTGTGAAGGCCAGGGGGCTCCTCTTCCCCTGCTTTTCCCTCCTCCTCTTCCTCCTCCAGCCCTAGAGGTAGCCACGTCTGTGCCAAGGGGAGTGAATGATTCACTTTTAACTTCCATCTCTCCCATTTTGGGTCGAGATGCACTTGGCGGCCCTGAAGTTTTTTCTTCCTTCCTCCTCTTCCAGCTCTCATGAAATTGCAATGAGATGGATTCAGCCTGAGGTGCAGCTCTTTTCACAATGCAGTTTGACATTATGAAACCCTACTCCCTTCTTTTTTTCAAAATGCACCTGTACAGATGGACCACTGACAAGTTTGTATGACTAATAAAATTGTCCTCACTGTAGCTGACAGATAGGGCTGATTAATATAGATGTAAAAGTAAAGACAGCTGTGTTTGATTTTTTTTTTTCCATAGGTATGTGTGAGTAAATACGTGTGCATCATAACAAATGTCGCCACTGAACCCTTTGTGTCTAGACTGCAAATTGGGTTATGCTTTTGTTCAGTTGCCAAGATATATACATTCACTGTATGTGGAAACGTCCGTAACCTAAACACACATACACAGCCGGTCTGCCTGCCACTGACAGACGTGTAAGCAGATGCAGCCAGAGCTGGTAATGGCAGGTGATTATAAGTGGCACATGTGCCAAACTAATTAAACCCCTGGGTTGACAGCAGCATTTGGTAGCACTGGCATTCTGGCATGCTGGCATTAGAATAATTGTAGCAGCAGCACATTTCACCTGCGAGACTGCAGCTAACAGCATCATTTATTTTACAGCAGGCTGCACCGGATGTAACAACAGAGGCATCAGTTAGCTTGCTTTACATTTGATGGGATGACTATTTTCTGACTGACTGAGCCACACTTTGTCAGATCACATTTTTTGTATGTTTTTTTTTTTAGATTTTATGCAGCGATAAAATACAAAAACAAATAGACTCCATAAAGCATTTTCTATGACAGGAGCGTCGATTTATAAAACTTGAAAATAAAAAAAATAGACGTTACTCATCTAAATGTCAATTCATGTATTGGGCAACACTGAAGACAGAGAAGAAGTAAAGATGGACTTTATTATGGTCTAAAATTCTTGAGCCATCCCTGGTTCTTTATATTTTGCTTCTATAGAGTCAAACTCTCTTGTAATATTTTAAAGTGGTCTTGAGTAATGTTCTTTAGGCTTTCTTAAGGTCTTTCAAAGATTTTCTTTGAAAATTGGCTGCATTTGAAGTCATGTTCAGTCCAGCCTCTGTACTTGGCCATTTTCAGAAGACTTATTGTTAAACCACTTAATACTGGGCTATGAATTATTCATACATAGAAAAGGCACCAGACTTAGGGGTTGAACCAGATTTCTTTAAATAGCAACTTTTGTTTTTTTATTTTATCAGATGTCTGTCACAAACACACCTAGTTTTTATTGTTCCTTTCGATGCATCTATGAGAAATACCAAATATAAACCCAGTTAGACTGTATTTTTGCACCAACAAGGTGGTTTCCAAAGAGTTTTTAGCTGAAATTTGGGATATGATGACAGGTTATGCAGTATGTGCTTAAAACCAACTGAGGAAAGTGGAAAATAGTGGACAAAAGAAAAGACAGCTTGTATAAATAACTATCTACAGTAAATAGACAATATCTGAAAGTGATGTCCTTAAGAAGCAGGAAAAAATCCAGTAAAGACCTGACACAGGTCCAAAGATATGAATCGCAACCTTCAGTTGATCCATTTGTTCTGTGAAGCTTCATCAGAAATGGTCTCCATGGAAAGGTGGCTGTCAAGAAACCATCCCTAAGAAAAGGGAAATGAGAGGAAAAGCTGAGGTAGCCTAAATGACAGAATTTGATTTAATATCACTAACAACAGATGACAGCAAACATCCAAACAATAGATTTGAAATATCATTTAAGAAGCCTGATCAAGCACTGCTTTAAATACTATGTTTCCATTCATGTCTGCCCACACTTCGATAAATAGCTGCACCAGTGGTAGCACAAGAGTTTTGCACAGTACTGTAGATAGCTGAATTCATACCGGAAAAAAAGAAGCAAAAACTATTTGTATTCTGCATGCATAGTGGATAGTTTGTGCATTCATACACCCAAAAAAAGACATACATTATGTTAAACCAAAACTAGTCAGGAATTTTTTTTTTAAAAGAACATTTAAGCTAAGAAGTACTGGAAGTTTTTTAGGAAGTTATTCGAAGGATTTGGCCAGCTTTATGTCTTCAGCTAGGTTGACCCTGTTCTGCATGTCCCCCTATCAGGATACAGTATAGACAGACGGGAAGAAGACAAGGACATAGGAACAAGTCTTTAGGTTTGTTCACTTCTCAGGGTCATCACTTCTCCAGCTGGAGGGTTGGAGCTTTGAGTCCTCATCACAGAGGTCAAAGTTGTGCCAGAGGGTCAGAAACTGCAACAGGAGGCCCACCTGCACATATTCTGTACATTTCCTCACATACACTTACCTAGACAAACTCACATAGACACACACCTGGAGAGTTGAGTAAGAATTCAAAATACCTGCAGTTTTGTAGAAACTAGTCTTGCTGTAACTGACTTGACTGATTCATGCGATTGCTTTGTGCTATGCAGCAGGTGTGGCTAGTCCAGGTGCGCTCACAAGGTGTGTGCATGTGAGTGTGTGGGTGTGCACCAAAGGCAAGAGGTAAATCTGATACAGTCTGCTAGTGTAGTGTAGTGAGCCAGGTTATGTGAGGTATTTAAGGTCATTGCATGTACTGTCAGATTTATGAGCTGTGGCGTGGCATGTGATATGCTTTCATGTGATCTCCAACTGAGACCAAGACAACTGTGCTCTAGTATTTCCATGCTGTAAATCACAATGGTGACAAATCGCTCCTACACATTTTCCCAAGAGGCTGCGCTGTCTTGTCCACTTTCACATAATTGCCTCTTTGCTTTACTGCATATACTGTATATCACTTGGTGCACCATCACTGACTTTTTTTCAGGTTTTTATTGCACATGCTCAGACTGCCATCCCCTCTGATAGCGACCGTGTTAAGCTTGTTGTAGAAGAAGTGAAAAATCAGCTCTTTGAAGGCACAACTAAGTGGCCGATGGCAGCTGATAGCTGGGGCTTAGTGGATCCTCATTATGTGCTGTAGCAAGCTGATTAAAACGTTTGATTTTTTTTCTCTGTGTGTGTGATGGTACAGTCAAGTGCCTGTGTGTGTCCTGTGCATGTGCAAGCATACACGTCCACGTGCATGTGCAAAAGCGTAGGCCTTCGGGCTGCGGCGGTGTGTTATCTGTTTTTTCAACCTTGTCATACTAATTACAGTCCGTATTTACTTACATTCTCTTTTTGTTTTCTGCCCTCGATAGGCATCTGTGAGCGCCTCTGTCTAGGCTGTTCTCATTAACAAACTGATGATGTGTGATAGGTCTATCTTGTGATGATACACGGAGCTTTTCCAGAAAAAGAGGTTATGATACAAATGTTGTCAGCTTTTTGCAAGCACAAAGAATTGTGCTCTTGTTATCAGGGATGCTGTGATTGCAGTTTTGCCAGTCAGTATTGGTGGGGAAGTACTTCATGTTCAAATTAAAGAAAGAAAAAGAATAAAACATTACCAACAGCTTGTATCAGACCTTTATTAAATCTTAATGTCGCTCCCTGATTAGTTAATGCTTCCTGAGTTTTTTAAGATGATTAACCAGAAAGAAAAGAAGAAATGGAAAAAAAAGACCTGTATCTCTTCTATTGAAAATTATGTTTATCCTTCTCACGCCATCTAGAGCACTTTGAGAGGGTAAATATCATCCTTCTTGCTATTCACTTTAGGTTTTTTTGTTTAAAAAAATTCTGACAACCATTTATGAATCCTTGTTTACAAGTTACAGTACGGGCCAATATGTTCGTTCACCTTCAATAACCTACACCAGCAGCATCTAAAGAGCTACTGCTGATGCACAAGGCTGCAGAGCATCAGTAAATGGCAAATTAGAATCCTCATATCCCTTTAGATATTGTGTTCATGTTTCTCTAAAGTAAAAATACTGAGCAAATGAAAGATTTAAAAAGAAAATAAAACTGCTTTTTAATTTTTTTTATTTTCCAGCCAGTGGTGGTCTCTGTCAGGTTATAGATCATGTCTACTCCATGGGTCCCTTACCACATGTCAACAAAGAAAAGACAGATGGACCTCACCACACCCTGAAATTACCCAGGGTCTTTGGAAGCACTATTTCTGATTAACCAGACCCCTTTTAAAAAACAGGACTGGTTACAGCACAGTCACCAAAAATCATTGCTCAAGCCTGCATTTGTTGTAGGCCCACTTACAAAAGGATTTGTAAATAGTTAAACTGGGCAGGAAGCTGTTTGAGGGTACATGGTGGGGTGAGCGAGGTAGTCTCCTGGGTAGTAGAGTGTTTTTTTTCAGTGTGGTGAATGGTTTTATGTGAGTGCGAGTGACTGATTCCCAGACACAGAGCACAGTGCATCCTGAATGGTTAAATGGCATTTATTCAGCCGGATAGTCTGGGAAAACATATGGTGCCATTTGGAGGCCCAGCCTGGTGCACGCTGTTCTCCTGTAATTAGACTGGCCCAGCAGAGCAGCTACATAACTGCTTCATGATAACCACCCTACTGTAGCCTACAGTGCTGCTGCCACCCAGCCCTGGCTGCAGCACAGGACCAGCACACCACATTACACATCCTGTTAACACACTGTTCAACACCAGTGACACCACAGCCTTGGCAGCTGTGCATTTGTGCCCAGGGCCAGATTTACTGTACATATGCGATGGCACAAACAAAATTGCGCACCGCACCTTTCATTTATTTGTGCTTGTAATCAGCATGAAATTAGATTTTAGTTTATCAAAGCTGCAACTGTGTGTGCAATTAGAGAGTGAAGCTGCCTTTTAGCTGGATTCTTCGTCATTTGAGGATGTAAGAAAATAAGGAAATGTAATGATGTAGTTTACTGATTTATATAATTTTGTTTAGATAAATCAATGCATAATCTTTTAAGAAAATGGCATAAAGGTGATCATGCTGCTAATTAAATTCTCTATTCTCTATTTCATTTGATTTATCGGGTTGTAATTTCCATCTTTGATCTGCAATGCTCCAGAAGTAATCCGTTATTTTTCAAAACAAGATGCTAAAGTTATATGAATCTAAACTGAACGCATCTGACTCATATTAAGTGTTTTTCCAACTTGAATGATGTTAAATACCTGTTAAATTTTCATATTTACATGCATACAACCTCTAAATCTTAGGTTTTGCGTATTAAATGCTCACCCGCAGCCTTTTTCTTTACCTGCTTTTTCCAGCACACCTCACAGTCAGACACCCTTTCGTTCTATTCTCCGCATCATTGTCTTTGCTCTTTTGTTCATCTCTCTCCGCCATCCAGGATCAGGGGAGCAGATTGTGGGTCGAAGGCGTAGATTGTGTTGGCAAAGCCATAGGGGCGTCAGCTGGGCTGTTGTCCCGTCAGGGGGAGGATGGGGCAGGCTGGCAGCCCGGCGGGAAGGCCCTGTTAAAGATACACTGCTGGGAATCAGACTGAGCCAGTGCCTTGCCCAAACAACACATGCACACATCAGTTTATACACACACGCTGCAGGAGGACTGGTAAGTGAAGTAGTGGGGGTGTCCAAACGTGGGATGAAGATGTTTCCTCCCTCATTTATAAAATCTGACACCACCAGTCTGCCCTCTCCTCCTTTTCTTTCATCAGCATCTCTCAACAAAGATCACACAC
>JAPMNP010715405.1:0-10649 GCA_029874935.1 Atherina boyeri
ATCTCATACTCTATTCATAAGCTGGCACAGCATGAACAGCATTTTACATGCTAATTAGTTTGTTTTGGCACAATCACTGCATGATAATTACTTCTCAGTGAGTGATATGGCTTAACATAATGAAGAACCATGTGCACGGTACAGTAGAAATTTGTCTGTACAAGTGAGGGATAATGAATAATATTACTGATAAACCGTGATTTGGTTCATGTACATTTTGTAAAGTAATTGCACCTTACACTCAAACATTTGCTTATTCTTATAATATTTAGAATTATGTTAATTTTTTGCAGCCAATGGCTTTCAGACCAAGGCCAGTGAGGGTGGTGTTCAGAGGAAGCAGCTGCCGTACTCAGTGGAGACCCCCTATGGCTTTCACCTGGACCTTGACTTCCTCAAGTATGTTGATGATATTGAAAAAGGCAACACCATCAAAAGGGTCCACATCCAACGCAGGGTAAAGGGACCACCTAAATTCAGCACTCTGCCTAGAAATTTCAGCCTTCCAGGTCATGGAGTCAGACCCTCCCTTAAGGAAAAGGAAAGTGCATGGTCTGGGACATCCACCTTGGGACCAAAGCCTAAATCCCGAGTGACAGAGGTCCAACAAATCTTTGACTTCAGGGCAAGTGAAGGGGGAACTCTTGGCCAGAGCAGCAGAGGGACAACCAGTCAAGGAACTGGATATGTTTCGACAAAAGCCAGAGATGAAGCAGGAGCAGGGGTTCGAGGTGTTGAAGACAAAGCTGCAACAATTCAAAGTCGGCCAAATCTCCTCAGAGCATCAAGCATGCCCATCACCCTCCAGCAGCGTAAAGGGTCAGATTCAAGCAGCCCTGACTGTGCAGTGGGAACACCAGAAAATGGCTCAGCAGAAAACATTTTCCGTCCTTCACCGGACATAACAGAAAGACGTTGCCTTCCACAGGATCGGGCCGGTCTGCACCAGCAGATTACAGTGGCACTGAAGCGGGTCAGAGAGCTAGAAGAGCAGGTCAAAACCATCCCAGAACTAAAAGCTCAGATTTGCTCTTTGAGAGAAGAGAGAGAGAAGCTGCTTCTTCAGCTACAAGCCCAGGCTGATGCACAGGTTTCCACATCATCCACACGTTCTGATGCTGGGGCCAATGGTCACTTACAGCTACACAGGTCTTCAGAAGGGCTAAACTTATCTCAGACGCTTCAGCACAGTGGAGTTTTAGGAGCTGCAGAGTGTGTAACAGAAAAGCCAGTAACAGTGAAAGGGGCTCAAGGTGGGACGCGGGGCCCGGATGTTTTACCAACAGATAGAGGAACTTCCACAGCACAACAACAAACACTGCAATCAGAAAAATTAGACAGTCAAAAAGAGACATTAGGAAGTCATCAGGCGTATCCGGTGCAGAGTATGCCACGGGATATTGAAGGAACGGAATTAACATCACTTCAGGTGATGATAAAAGAAACAGAGACTAGCAGCTGTCAACATGGTAACGCAGCAAAAGAAGGAAACATTGAGGACCACGATGGAATGCAGAAGCTTGAGGAGAAATTAATGACACTAGAGGCAAAACTTACTCAAGCTAGCCAAGAACTGGAGAAAACTAACACTCTGCTGAAGGAACAAGTAGAAGAGAACAAAGCAAAAGAGGAGAGAATATTGAAACTAAGTGAAGGAATGAGAGTGGAAATCTGTAGCACACCATCACCTGAGCAGCCAAGAAGACAAAGCATCGACACAGGAACAGTAACAGAAAGAGTAGATTTTATCAACCAAGAAACAGAGACAGAAGCTCCTGGTACAGTAGACCAGGGGACAGATACTGAGAGAATCTGTGTTGAAGTGTGTGTACCCACACCAAGCACTGGTAGCATAGATCAAGAAACATTGACTAGTAAAGTTGACACACACGATCGGGTGACAGAGATAGAGGCAGAAATGACAGCAGTGATTCCTCCTCGACCCAGAGCCAACAGCATGGAATGGGGCACAATAACGGAAAGCGCCACCACTCAGGATCAGACAACTGAGACGCCTGTAGCTGAAAGGATTAACCAAGTCACAGAAACGGAGGGAGAGACAGTGACAAACCACCTGCAGAGGCCCAGGGCCAGCAGTGTAGACCGAGGGACAGAAACGGAAAGGGTGAACACCGTGGACAGGGTGACGGAGACAGAGATAGCGCAGAGGAGCGACCAGCAGACTGAGACAGAGACAGAAAGACGACGAGACAACAACCCAGGCAGAGATACAGAGGCAGAAAGTCAAGTGAGCGATAATGAAGATGCACCTGCTGTGGTCAGTGAAGGTGAGGAAGATAATAGAACAAACGAAAGAATTCAAAAAGAGATATCCGAAAGTGTGGCTGTGGAAGTTTCCACCGGGAGTTCAGTGACAACCGTTGAAAACGTGGTTGTGCAAACCTTAGTTTCAGATGTAAGTCAGAGTGACGTGTGTTCCAGTCTAGTTTCTGCAACAGGAGACAGTTTGGCTGAAGTGAGTCCTGCACAAGATGAATCAGTAATGAAAGAAATTAAACCCATAAAAAGTGTAGAAACAGAAACAGAAACAGTTGAACCTAAACAGGATAGCCTGGACGCTACAGAGAAGAAAGAAACAGGAGAAGTAACGATTGTATGTGCAACAATCAAAGAAACTGTGATCACTGAGACTGTTGTAGAAAAAGCAGAGAGTCCAGCTGCCAAGACAGCAGCACCCGTAAGACCACAGAGAGGCCGGAAGACCTCCTTGGAGCAGGCCCAGCCATCTCCTCAGCTTCAGGCAGCACCCGTGCGTCCTCGTAGGGGATCCAGTGAATCTCAAGGCCAGCAGACACAGACAAAAACCCAACCCCAGGCACAGGGACGGGTTGCGCCTCAGATTGTGGCCCATTCTCCAGCACAGCATCCTGAACCACAGGAAGAGCATCAAACCCCATCTGTGTCTCACGCTGAAGGCCGTGGCCCAGCGAAGAAGCCTCCTGAGGAGACAAGTGAGAAACGGTCTCAGGCGCAGTCTCGAGCTGATGCTAAGGGCCCTTCACAAGGTGGCAGTGATGTCCAAATCAGGCCCAAATCTAATCAAGTCCAATCCCAGTCTCAAACCTCTGCATCTCGCCGTGATTCCAAAGAGCTGAAAGCACCACAGAAGGGATCCGCTACCACTCGAGGAACAGGAGAAGGAAAGACCCGCCCAACCCGACAGGTGTCGAGTGATGCCCAGCCTCGGTCTCAGGGCTCACGCAGAAGCTCCACTGAGACTCCAGCACCTGCCAAAGACGCCGGCGAGACGCAGTCCCTTCGAAGAGGCTCCAGTGAAGCAGCTCAACGTCGCGGTTCAAGCGAAGCCCAGGCATCACGTCGGGACTCTGGTGAGACTCAGACTTCTCGTAGAGGCTCCAGTGAATCGCCAACGTCGCCCGCTGCTTTGGGCCAAGTTGTAACGCGGTTAACAGGGCTTCTCGGGGAGCAGTGGGCACAGCTCGGGAGCAGCTCTGGAGCTCAACAGATGGCCAGTCAGCAGGAGAGCCCAACCACTCAGAAACAAACCACAAGCAAAAGAGCAGAGGCAGGAAAGGGACCTTCAGCAAAGCCTGCGGGGAAATCAGATTCTGCAGCAACTGTAAAACCAGCAGGGAAGCCTGGGCCTTCCAAAATGAGCTCTATTCAGAGTCAGCTGGTCAGCTCCCTCAGTGTTCTTTCTGCTTTCTACTCCCCAGCCCAGAAAGCAGCTGCTGCCAGCAAACAGCAAGAACAAGGTAGGCATGTGGTTCATTTGTTTATCAGACTGTCTGAAAGCTGCTTAGCTGCTTGTAACAATGAACTCAATCTGTTTCCCACTCTATCCTTTGTCACACTCCCACTGCAAAGTACTGTATATGAATTAACTACATCGTTACAGAGCACCCCTTGTAATCTCTAAACACAAAGGAGTTCTATTATTGATATTCACAGACAGCATCAGGCGAGCCCCATCAGAATGCCTTGACAGATATCTGCTGTGCCTCTTGTTTTGTAGGTACAGCTCGTAGCCCTTTTACCACCAAATCTTTCAGCTGATGTTGTTTTTTATCATCTGGTAGGATACCTTATAACCAGATTGTTTTTATACATTTGATTTAAAACAGTCTCCGTAAGAAATAAGCTTTCAGCAGTCTTTATCAATAATGAATACCTAGCACATCTGACCTGCATTTTAGTTTGTAAGTCAGTTGTAATCTTCCTTTTTTTTCTGAAAAGTATTATCATGCAGCTATTCTGAATGATGTTGGCTTCTTGATTTGATGTCACATCCATTAGCACCAATTATTTTCAGTGACTTCCTGAAGGAGAAATGTGTGCTTTGCCAGGGTTGTGCATAATTGTGTTATATTTCCTCTCTCTCTTTGTCAGGTTTATTGATTCTGATTTTGTCTGTCTTCTCTGTCATCACACCCTCCTGTAAAGTTAATCTTACAGGAAGCTTCTAGCAGTGAACAGACTTGTCTTTTCTCCTTTATCACTTGGCACAAACCACTTTTCTATTCATCATATACAGCATGTTTATATATTTATAGCTGTGATGGCAGAGCATTTGTAGGCCTATATTTGCTTCATTTCCAAGATACAGTAACCACTGCTTGTCATGTGATAGGGAGGAAAAAGCACATGCTATCAGGCGGTTGTGTAATATATGGTTCGGTGCACATCATATGTCTATTTCTCACCCTACTCATGGTATGGAAACACAATCATACAGGAAAGTGGGGCCATGCATTTCAACACTTGTTTACATCACACAGTCAAGTGGACTCTTAAGAACAGACCCTCACACATTCATCAAACAGTTGATGCCCCCCCCCTCGGTGTCTCACTGTTATGTTTCTGGCCAGAAGCTTAGTCTCAGAATCACTCAGCTATCACAGAGATATTTTTATGTTCAAAGTTCAGGTTCAGTTCAGTGCTGGGAGTATTGTGTACATGGATGCTTTAAAGAGAGGTGTGCATGCCGGGATTTATGTGCTCTCTTATGAATGTCAGTGTTTCACTGAGGCTGCTTTCTACATCTTAAGACTTCTAACATTCTCAATCCTACTAGCGTTCAGTTACTAGTAGATTGATATCAAAACCACTGCTGTTGCACGAAGAGCCCTCCGAGTAGTAGCAATCATCAGATTCATGTCAAGCTTTGGAAGGTTGAGCAAATGATCAAATCGTCAAGTATCTCTGATACACAGAGCAAAAAGGTAAATCAAGCTGTTTTTCCTCCATTAAGAGTTGTTAAGATGATGTATTAAAATGCCAAATGCATACAAAACACCCCCTCCCCTTTCACATGTCCCAAGAGAGAGAAAATCTAACATTTCTCTTTGTGGCTGCTTTTGCTTGGATCTTCTTGGCTGGCGGTTTTTGGCCCACAGCCACATCTTTGTACTGGTATAAAACATTTTCGATCTTCTGTACTATGTGTTCTGTCGGGCACAACTTAGCCAGCCAAACTGGGCTTAAAGCCAAGAGCAGTCAGCAAAAGAGCCCATGCAGAATCAATTATTGGCCAGTTACGTACATAAGTAGGCCTGACAATGTCAAGGGTGTACATTGTCAGTAAGGTGTAAAACGCTGACCTATGTGTGTTTAGCCATTGGAAATATGAAACCTAAAATAAGTCAATTTTATTCAATATGTTTTCATTTAACACAGTGATCTATTTTTTTCTGTTACTTTCATCAAAAAAATGATGTGGGATCCTTTTCTTTACATAATTCATTTTCTTGTTTAGTATATTGCAC
Organism: Atherina boyeri; assembly: GCA_029874935.1. Classification (NCBI taxonomy): domain Eukaryota; kingdom Metazoa; phylum Chordata; class Actinopteri; order Atheriniformes; family Atherinidae; genus Atherina; species Atherina boyeri. The sequence goes on from JAPMNP010715405.1 coordinate 5,748, forward strand.
CCTGACATAACTGTTATTGTTCTCTTCTCTTAAAGTGTACAAATGGCACTCCAGCTCCTCCTTCCTTTGCTGTCACAGGGTTTATTCAAGACAAAAAAAAACAAGGAGATGATGAGGCTTAAGCAAAGAAATGAATGTATCTACTGTATTAGTCTGAACAGTGTGTGTATACAGAAAGGTAAACTGTTCCACAGATTCTCTCACAGGTATGTGGGTGTTGATAAGAAAGACCTAGTAAATAAGATGAAGACAAGTTAGCAATAAAACTTTGCAATTAATTCAAAAACACACAGGGAGCCAGTAAATGGATGCTACAGTAAGTTATGTGTTTGTGTTTTGCAAACCAGTTAAAAGACGAGTTACTGAATTCTGAACTATTATTATACATTACAAATGCAAAACTAGATTAGGTAACTCCACTGATATGCTTGTACAATTTAGATAGCTGTCAAACATGACTCCTAGAATTTTAATTGCAGAGGAGATACAGTATATAGAGCCAATGACACAAGTGCCCGCATAACTGTCAAGTGGATTGAATTTTCGAAACCAAAATACTTGAGAAAATGTAACTACATTCAGCCTTTAAGGTTACTTAGTTCAGTAATGTTATCAGCGAGTTATTGATGTCTAACTTGATAAGCAAATAGACCCGGATATCATCAACAACAACTCGACATTTCCTGAAAATAGATTTTAAAGGCAATATATGCCAACACACAGTTAAAAGGAGATCATTAAAAACTCTATGAACTATTGCTGGGATGCAAATTGAAACCACCTTTGAACTTTTCACATATCCCATGAGTATCTAAAAACATCTGGAATTCATTAAAATTAAGATTAAATGTGTTACGTACAGTATTAATTTTGGAATAGCATTATGCATCAACAGTGGCTGCATTCAGCCAATGCAAGCTTGGTGGTCAAGCAGGCTTATAGTGGCTCTGTGCAAAAAAAAGAGTAAAAGAAAAAGTACTTTTCAGAAAATGCATGAACAAAACAGTAGAAAGGAACTCTTTGAATAGCTTTGTGGTTGCATGTTATGCAGTGTTACTATATTTAGTTCCTCAGTGCCTTTATAAATTCCACAGCCAGTTATGGTAACAGTTATATCTTTACATTCTCCATATATTCATCAGCACTTAATACTGGTTTCAATACAACATTTGTGTTTCATGTAAGCCTAAGTAAACATTGTAGAGATGCACCATGTAAAGCACTAATAATGATTTCAATAGTTTTTAGTAATGAGGGTAATTTGGATCACATGAATTATTTTACCACCCACAGATAACAAAAACACTCCTCAATTCCACAGACGCCTAACACTTTTTTTTTGTCTTTTTATCTTTCCCTCTCTGTGTCCTCTTCTTCACCAGGTCTCAAATCTATTATGAAGAAAAATGGGGTTGCTGACAAGCAGAGCAACAAGGGAGCCAAGAAAAACCTCAAATTTGTTGGGGTGAATGGAGGGTAAAATCTTCTTTTTAATCAGCATCCAAACTTGTGCGATTTATATGTTCATGTGGGCTCCAGTGTGGTCTTGCACAAATTTCATATTTTATAGGAGAATTGGAAAATTACATTCTTAGCCATCTTCTAAGCAGACATTTTTTTTATTGAATATACAGTAATTGAGTATGATACTAGCATTTTGAGTTAACTTTGTTTTGTGATTTGTGATGTTTAATGTATTATGTCTCGGAAAGAATTGTATTAGTAATCTTTAAAAGCGCATGTTGTGAAATCATACATGGAAATAAGAAGAATTCAAGAGTAGAGGTGGACCAATATGGTTTTTCAAGGGCTGATATAGATTATTAGTAAAAATGGAGGCTGATAACCGATATTTAGAACCGATATTCATTTGCAGTAAAAAAAAATATATACTTAGCTGAAATTTCAAAATACAAAGACTCCAACAATTACCTTGTTTAAATGCTGTTCACAAGGAGCTCAGCAACAGCATACCATCAGTTAACTGAAATGTTTAATGAAGAAAATGGGTACCTGACTTTTATTAAGGAAATAAAGAAACTCAAGTTTAAATAAACTGAAATGCTGCTTTATCTTCACTTTGAAGTGCAATAAGAAAAATGTAGGGAGAGACCGATGTGGAATTTTTAGGGCCGATGCCGATTTTCTTGAGCCCATATTTGGGGCCGATATTACTTTTGTTCCCTCACTTTACATAATAAAATGGACACAATGATATCATATACTTTATTTCTTTACCTGCATTATTCAACAAATATCAGAATTAATGGAATCCATATTTTTTATTCAAAAGTTTAAATTGTACTTGTGAAATGTCAAGTTTGAGAAACCATACAGTATGTCTCTGAAGTAATTAAATAACAGTTCAGATTTAACTTCAATCAGTCCATATACGTCCTGTCCACAGATGGACCAAATTCCAACAAAAATATTTGTTTTGTGTTTTATTATGATCATAATCATGATCAATAATTAAAGACAAAATCATTAAATGACTGTGAAATATAGAAGAAAATGTGTTGGTGTCAGTATTAGCGATACTTGCCCTGGATTTACTTGGTATTGGGTCGATATCTACTAGTATTGACTTATACCGATACAAATAAAAACACAAATATTGGCCCGGTATATCGGCCGGCCGATGTATCGGTCGACGCTTATTCAAGAGCTTTAATTGCCTGTTTTTCCCTAAGGTATTGAAGGACTGTTAGATGTCTTTCAGGACCCTTTTCTTTTCCTTAGTCATTGGTTGCTTATAAAGCAACAACTATTAGGTTATTTTTAGGATTGCACAGTTGGAGTTAAAATGCATCCTTTGACCGTGATAACATCAAGTCCAGCTGTGTTCCACAGGCTACCCTAAATTAGACTTCACTGCTGCTCATGCAGGAGCAATTATGTGTTCATGAGTGTTTTACATGGGCAATGTGTGTAGATGGTACCATACATCTTTTTGCAAATGTGCTTATTTCAGCATTTGATGATGGTGTTTACAGTTTGTGTGCAAATTTTTGTCTAAACATTATGTGCTTGTACATCTGATCAACTGGAAGAACAGAGGTGTATCTTTTAAGCCAGTTGAATTTGTTACCTTTTCAAATCAATCACTTATTATTTATTTTTTACTATTTGCTATATTTATAAAGCATGTCAAACATGTTTTTCATAGTGCTTAGACAATGTACATAATAGTAACAAGATGTTTTTCATGATCTGTGCAACTGGGAGGATGTAGATGTTAAATAGTAGGGGCCCCTGAACAGAACCCTCTGGAACTCCATGTATCTTTGTAGACTCAGACCAGACGTGTAAGTACCTACAGACACAAAGTTATCTCTATCTGTTAACCGTTTAAACCCTGCTAGATCGCCAACACCCCTTAGCACCATCACTTATAATGTCAACAATTTCTCTGGAACGGAATTGTGCAACACTGTGGTGTTGATTGTGATTGATAGCTTACCCTTTAAGTGATCTATGGAAGTTTTCCAGGCATTTATATCCTACCCAAAATGTTATATCCTACCCAAGACTCTATATGGTTAATCTACAATGGGTGATTCATGATAACACAATTTGCGTATTTTTTGTAATAAAAAGAAATAGCTTTCACTACGATGTTGCTTAGAGACCTTTATTTTGACCCTTTATGATGAAGCCACACTTCCTGTCAAAATATCCACTAATTAGATATCTTAAATTGACAGTAATGTCCCATCAGGACCAAAAAGATCAACAAGTGACAAGAAAGTTATAGGTCTGTCTGAAAAGAACATAAGTAATGTTTCTGTATGATTTGAATAAAGCCAAGTGGCTTAAATAACTGTAAATAGCTAAACGTACCCAGAGGAAAAAGTGTAAATATGTAAATCGTTTCTGTTTGTTTATTTGTTTGTTTCAGTACCAATAATTTTTTTCCTTGACTTGGTCACTTCCTCTTTGGTCATTTCCTGATACTGTTGGTAATAAATGGTTTTGTTTTTTTGGTTGACCTTTATGGTGCTATATCTACTGATTCACAGACAGATTGCCTGTTTTCCTTTGTGAACTAGTATATTGAAGTCAGATCTGGCAAATGCAGCACTGAGATCCAATAATGCTAAAACACAAGGGTTTGCTATTGTCTGTTTTTAAATTAATGCCATTTCTAACTTCAAGCAGAGTTGTTACAGTGTGTGTATGGACAGAAACCATACAATGTTACATGTATAACATGTAGTATATGTATACACATAAAGACATATGCAAAAGTCTTTCATTTCTCACATAATTTGATTGCATTGAGTCAACCTTTGTTGTTGCCCATCGAAGTGGTCCTGATCAAAAGTTCTAGAGATATTCTGATGGTCTTTCAAAATTTTTCTTTGGACAGTGGCTGAAACTCAGTTTAGGTTCAGTTTTTCCAAATGACTATTTTCAGAGGAATGTTTAATGCCTTTTGCTTGAAAAACCACTTAAAACTCCTATGAATTACACAAGCATTAAAAAGTCATCTAAGTAAGTAAGTAAGTAATTTTATTTATACAGCGCCCTTCACAGACCATGGTCACAGAGCGCTTCACAGTTACAATAAAAACACAGTAAGAGATACATACAAATTAAAAGGCCAAGACAACACATTTACAATCATAACAGCCCCAAAACAATTAGCCAAACTAAAAAGACTTATCTAACTAAAAAGACTTAAAAAGAGGTCATTAAAGTGTATTCCTCTTTCTTTGAAAAACATCAAAGATAGTACATTTTGACAGGTATAGAATAAGATGAACTAGTTGATTATCAAAGAGCTGTTCAGAAAAAAATGCTTATAGTAGGCAGTATGTCCTTTAAAAAGTTTTGAGTAGACTGGACAAACATAGGACAAAAGAAGAAGTAGCAGGTCTAAAAGAGTGACAATGTCTT
>JAPMNP010715408.1:0-15496 GCA_029874935.1 Atherina boyeri
CTAAGATATGAGCTCTTCCTAAAATACAGCAAAGCTCTGACAGACATGAAACAATTCTCAAATGTGACCCGTCAGATGAGAGAAGTACTGCCGTCTACTCTCTTCTGTCGATGAGGAACATGTTTATTTTAAGATATTGGAGAGGGGGTGTAGTGAAGAATCTGCCCACAGTGACAAGGCCCTCCTTTCATGCTGAAACCTGCCCCAGGATTCTCTACTACCGCTTATCCAACTGGCCCAGCCGTCGGTCATGTTTGTAATGTGAGAGCCGCGTTTGACATTCAGGTTTCATCATGATCTCTGACGCACTGGTGTTCCGCTCATAACAGCCAACAGATATTCAAAAGATAGTCTGCATCTTACAGTGAGCAGTTTAGATGCACAATATCCCCCACCCCCACTCACACCTACAGCAACTTGTCCTCAGCTTCCCTCTTTCTCCCTCCCAAACTTTCTTGGCTTTTCACTTGCTGCCGGCTGACTCACTTCACTGCTCACAATCACTGATATTACACTGTATGTTTTGAAATAGCTGTATTGTTTGACTATCACACACTGTTCCACAAATATAACAGCAAACCTTGAGTCATTATGTGCTTCTTTTTCACCGGCAAAAGCTCCAATTCAGATATCATTGTTTTCATAGCTCAGATACTGGATCTGCAGTAGCTCATTTCATGATTGTCACACAAAGTCAGTCGATTAGTGCTATAATTGTACATGGCAGCTAGCAGACGGTGGTGGTAGACCACCTTACTTACCTCAGTGTGAACTTGAGGCCCAGATAATGACTTGTCTTCCTCTGCACCGCTGCTCTCTGGCTCCAAAGATACTTCCTTTGTTTCCATGGCTTCTGCAGCATCATCAGCTTCCACCGCATTCTGCACTGTGGATTCCTCTTCAATCTCAGGTGGGAAATTATGATCAGTGGCTTGTAGAACTGTGTTCTTCTTCAGTGGTTCTAGTGACATTGACTGCTGCTCTTTATCAACAGTTTTTGTGGGCTCCTCGGTTTGATCTACTTCCATGGGCACAACTTCCTCTGTGAGCTGCTTACATACCTCTGGATTATGTTCTGTGTATAGCTGAAATGATGGTGGCATGTCTACTTGAGAATGTTGTGTTTTAGTATATAATGGGTCAAAATCTTCCCTTTCAGTGTGATCATGAGGGTCCCTCTTATTTTTACCAAAGAAGAAGTCTTTAACAGTGTGGAGCATAGAGGTGATGGAGGCATGGATGTTATGGTGGTCGTGATCCTTATGACCCTTGATGTGATGTTTGACTTCTGAACCGTGTTTGCCGTGAGTGTTTGTTGTATGCATTATTTCCAACTTTGTTTCCCTTTCTTTCTCTGTTTCTATGGTCGCTTCCACCTCTTTTCTTTGCTCTTTCTCACATGCGTCATGTAACACCTTTTCCTGTTCTTCTAACTTTTTATGCATGTCTTCTTGATCTTTCAGTTTACTATCTCCCGCACCAGCTGCATCCATCTCTTTAGGTTTCTCTTCTCGTGGAGAGCCCTGTTTCTCCTCAGCAGCTTGGGACTGGAGAGTTTCTGCCAAGAACTGAGCTAAACTGATTCCTCCGTCGTAACAGTTTTCACCTCCATTCCCCATGACATGACTTTTGCCGCCACTGCTACTGTTACTGCTGCTAGCAACCCCAGCACCTACTCCATTTGACATCTTGATTCTCTTTTTTGCCAGAGTGTCCTGTGATGAAGAAACCTCATTCTCTGGCGAGCTGGTCATAGGTGTCAAAGCATCCGCCTCGTTGACTGCGGAGCTAATTCCATTGGGTTCTGCAGCTTCTCCTGGCTGTTCCACGATCACAGGCTTTTTGACCACTTGCCTCTCCTCTGGTGGTGGAACAGAACGTTTCCTCTGAGGATATTCTAGGCTACTCCTGAGTTCTTCTTTTTGAATATTTTCTTTACCTTCCTTCTTGGTGTGCTCATCCATGTCTTTTTTCTTTTTTTCTGCCTTTTGCTTGAGTTTAGCAAAGAACCGCTGGTGGATCTTGTACTCATTCATGGTACCAACCTCCAGAACTCCAGAGCAGGAGACAATGCCTTTGCTATTGCTGGCAGAGACTTGATAGATGGCTGCATCATCCAATGTGCAACTGAAAGTAGATATGTATATATAAAAAAAAAAAAAAACAGAGCTACCTTTCTGTTACTCTGAGTGGATGTGATAGATGAATATAATAATGCTATCTTACATACTTGTAAATATGAAGAGTATGGGTTTTTCCATTTCGACGGATTTCATATTTTGGGAGTCCACAGTAGCGGTCCATTTCCAGATCATCTTTATACCATTTCAGTTCTGGCGCTGGGTTACCTATAGACATAAATATGCTACTGTCACTTCATTTCCTCTGAGCATTAAATATTACACTTTCTGAGCCAGAATGTGGTATCTATGTAAATTTGTAACAAATGTGAGATTGTTGATCAAGTCAAATCAAATCAAATCAAACTTTTTTTTATAAAGCGCTTTTCAAGCCAAGGCAACACAAAGTGCTTTACATGATTAAAAACGGTTTAACTATACTAAAAATAAAAATAAAAAAGACGAGCCGCCACACACCACAGTAACATAGCAAAGAAAAACACTCATTATCTCTTTCGCACAGTCACACACACATGCACACACGTACACACGTACACACGTACACACGTACACACGTACACACGTACACACGTACAAAGACAGCAGTTGACTCCCGATCCCATCCTACACAAACATGAACTCCCTAAAGTCTGTCTCTTAACTCAATAAAGGTATAACATACTAAGAGTAATAAGCGCTTATACTTTAGCTTATTATACAATAAACACAGTAATGCCTGCTGCTGTTGGATGATCCTATCTGTCCATCTGCCTGCAGTGAAAAACTTTTTTTTTTTAAAACAACTTGAACATTATTGTTTCTGCAGTGTTTAAGAAACCTTTCAGGGAGAGTGAACCAGTTTATTTGGTGCTAACAAAATGAAATCCTTGGTTTCCTTATTAGTCACATCCTGCGTTTTAACACTAGTGTTGATTCAGTCTGAAAGGTTACAGTCTCTCCAACAAACAAGCCGAGACTTGATAATGAACTGTGCCTACCTGATACCACACAGGTGAATTTTGCATTACAGTTTTCTGACACCGCCTTTGATTTAAGAGTTGTCTCAAAAGATGGCTGGATGTCTTCAGTCAGCTGAGCCATGACGCTGCATAAAGTGCTCCTGGAAAGAAAAACTGAAGCATCAGACTAGAGAGACAATGTCATGCTGCAAACAGTGAACACTCTTACACATTATTTGATTAATTTCAGTGACCTTTACACCTCTGTGCAGGACATTCAAATAACATTTTTAAAACAAGATGTTAATGAAACTTCTGGTAGTGACGACATTGTGGAAAAGTGACATATAAACTTGTGAGAAATCAGGCAAAACAAAGGTGTCAATCCAGTATTGAAACAGATTTAGATCACTAAAAGCCACTTGACTCGACACTGACATTACAGTTAAAGCTTGTGTTTGTTTCATTCTTGGGATAAACCAGTTTAAATGGTTAAGATGTTAGTTGGGAATAGTGTTTTAAAATAAGGATTACCTCGTTGGTCTGTAGTGTGAATACCTTGAATAGCTATTTAGAGAGGAGGCAAATGAAGGAACATCAGCCATTGCTTAAGATCTGCATCAACTAATCCCATTTGATTAAAACTGTGTTATAATTTCCTCCTCTTAAATAATGGGCGCTCTTTGTCACTCTTATTGTTTGAAGATTAAAACATATGCTGGACAGTGTGAAGTGGTAAAATGCGGAAAAGAATTATATTTTGACTGTCTTCCTTATGTACCTTTTAAGCTATATTTATCATGTTTCTTGATTGCTTTAACTTGACCTGCCTGACACAGGTGTTTTTTTTTGTTTGTTTCAGAAAAAAATAAAAATGTACATGCTCTATAAATAAAGGAATCATAGGTGGAGTTATTTACCTGTTCTCAGGCCTAACATTTGAGAGGTAAGTGTTTCGGCTCTCCGAGCGGCCATTGGAAGAGCTGCTCTCCTCCTCACTGAAGCTGCTTGTCCTCCCATTGCCAGAATAAGATCGAGTCATTGGCCTCCTGGAAGTCATTGTCCACTAAGGCAGTTCACTTAAAATATATTAAATCCAAGATAACCGTATCACCCGCAGGACAAAAGAAAAATAAAAAAATAAAAACAACAAAGGGAAAAAAACTGCTCCCTGTTCACATCCAAGGCTCAAACTTAATGGATCCGTCCATGTAAAAGCTCCTGGGGAATAAAAAATAACTACTTCAGAATGATGACAATACCTGCAAGAACTTATGAAAGTTCTCCCTGGGTAATTTGATCTTATAAAACTCAGATTTAGACTTCAGGGTAAATGGCTGTCCTTTCTGACCAAGCAAAGCTCTTGCATTGAAGCAAGTTATAAATAGTGTCTGCTATCGGGTTGTAGAAGAGCTGTTAGTTGTCAGACACAACTCATAAGATCTATCATTTATTTGTATGTAAGAAGAACATAGTTAAAGTATTTCTTAGTCAGCATAAAACTTTTTAAATGGTTTAACTTACCATTAAGATGTTGTCAGTGTTGCTTTGGAGCCAGAGTCTGTGAGGAAAATCTGTAACCGCCTATCATAGACATGCATGTGTTGCCAGCAGGGCCCTATTTATAGCAGGCCCACAAATAGGTGCAAGACCACATCAGATTTTCCAAAACTAAACTTTAGATTTCCAAAGAAGTTAAGTGAAAAAGGTTGATGATTTATACCAAATCACATTTCTTATAATGTGTCATCTCATTCATGGATGTGACATAAAAATTTCATTGTTTTGTTTTTGATCATGTCTGCTTGTTGGGAAAGCACTTTCTCTTCTGTAGAAGATGACGTGGACTTGCAAAACATGCCAGTGGAATATGATGTAGCTGAAGACTGCTAATGATCAGAGTTTTGCAGAGGAGTTATTGAAGGACAGGCCTACTCACGTTGTACTTAAACAAATGGACATCATCATGGTGATCCTCTTGTTGCTCATATTTCAATTGATTATCTTTTTGATTATCTTGTAAATAAATAAATATGCACTTTTCTGAATTTCTTACATTTTATATTGATGTGTCTTTCTTGGACAGTAAGCTTTGAAAAATTGCTTGAATGTTTCCACGTTTAACATAATAAACCATAACCACACAACCAAATAGAAAGTCCTAAAAATAAAAAAAATAATTTAATCTTGATTTTTTTTCCCTTTTTTTATATATCCTAATAGGAAGCTTCAGAGTCTGTCAGTTAAGTAGGCTGTATGAATTTATCTATTCTTATATTTATTGATTTAAATAAATTTAGCATTTAACTTCTCTATTGCACTGGAATTTCAGTCTTCTGCGTTTTATGGCACGTTTCTTATCTCTATCTTTCCGACTCCATGACTCTGACTTGACCGTAGCTACAACTCAGGAGGAGGAGGGAGAGCNAACCGGTTCCAATACATTTCGACAACATTTTTTAATGCGACGAGAAAAGAGTTAATCCCTTCCTGTGTTTCCTAATTACAAAACATAATTTTATTTAATAACTAAAACTATGTGGGTTTTGTTTTTTTGTTCGTTTGTGTCCTACCGGTGAGTTATTTACATATTTTCTGCATAGGATACTCACGTATTCTGGACTTTACGGTAATTTGTGTGCGTGCACTGCCTCATTCCGGGAAAGGGAAGCGCTTTGCTTTACACAAAATAAATGAAGTCAAAAAGGCAGAGAACAGGAAAACACATTTTGACTGAGGTCCAACAACTGGTACGAGGCTGACGGCAGGTATGCATTGAAGGTTTAAAAAATATATAGGCTATAGAGCTATATTAGGCTACTAACGATAAAAAGTTAATAATATTCTATTTCACTTTTTAAAATGAAGGTTGGACAGAACCGTAGCGTACTGTAGACCTCACCAGGTTGAACAGTTAAATCTTTCTTCACTGGAACCGATAGGTTTTGTTTTACGGTTAGACTGCAATTTCTTACTTGTGTTTTCGGCTTTAGTTGTCTATTTTTTGTTTTTTGTTTGTTTGTTTCCTCCCCACATTTTGAAGCATTGTTAACAGTAGGCTAGTTAATAATATGATGTCATGAAACACACTGTTATTCTTTCAGCCTAGAGAAAATTAATAAATGAACAAAGGACGGGATCCCGTTCCAAGCCCTGCCAAATGATGATAAGAGGTAAGCTTTCCGCAGCAGCGGTAGACCTGCTTCTTTTCCCCAAAATGAACAGTACTGATCTCAGATGGCTGAGATTCTGGCATGATTTGTTTCAGATATTGTCATTGTCCGCCATCCTGTCTCCGTGTGTGTCCCTGTGAACCACAGGGTGACTCTGCGCGTCCGTGCTGAGGGTACGGGCATCCTCAGCTACCAGTGGTTCTCTGAAGATGAAAAAGAAGTATGTGGCATAACTGATTCATTGATCAGATTTACTTATATCATACTCAAGTATTTTTTTTCAGACTAGAAACCTGTATGAGAATGTTTTTTCCTTTTGAAAAGGAGATCTCAATCTCAATAACCAATACAGAAATAAACTCATTTTGCTTTCTTTCCCTGTAAGGTGCCCGGTGGTACTCAAGCAGACCATACCATCATAGCACAAAAAACACAGCGCTATGTGTGCCGAGTAAATGACCACTTGCTTAACTTTGTGTTCAGTGACTGGGTCAAGGTGAAAGTATTGGACATTGATAAATCAGGTAATGCTTTTTTTCATCCTCATGTTGATTGTTATTATAGTTTTTCTAAATCGTTTTGGGTGCTGCAGCAGGCAGTAAATCATTGTTACATACAGTAGATATCATGAGTTCACTGCTGTGGGTTTTAATCTCTGCCTCTTTTTTTTCTTCTTTTTTTTGTAGGTTTGCCCATAGACTGGCAGGGTGAGCCACACATTGCTATCAACCCTAAATCACAGAAAGTTCAACATAGTGCAAAACTCACTCTCCGTTGTGCTGGCTTTGGCATCCCTGCTCCACACTACCAGTGGCACAAAAATGGACAGCCACTGCTGGACAAGACTAGTGACACACTGCAGGTACGAAAGGATAACAAGCGAGTGTTTACTTTCTTCACTGCTGATACTTATTGTTTACACTCTCTGTCATCATTTACTTTGCCATTCACTGACTGAGTCACACTATTTTCTGGCCATGTAATCTAGTTGGGAACGTTGGCTAATGTTTAACCAAAACTGTGATTTATGGTAGAGGGCCAGAAAGCTAAAGAAATATGATGTGTTATACTTTCAGATTGACTGTGTGACAGCTGAACATGCTGGATGGTACCTGTGCTCTGTATCTAATGTGCTGGAGGAAAGATGGACAGAACCAGTAGATGTTGACATTGGTAAGTCCTATGAAGAAGTCATTTTATCTGCTTAGAATATGTCTTTTCCCAGTTGTTGCACTGTGTTTTCCTCCCACTTTACTTCTCTGTTTCTCAGTAAATGGCTGTAAGGAAAATCTGATTTTCTTCAGACTCCTTTCATTCCACTGTTTTAGTATGGAGGCTTTTTAGTTGTTTCCATTGTGCTTTAGGTACTTTCCCATTTCTACAGGCTAAAAAGGAAGTTGACAGACTCCAAATAATATTTGGTCTGAGCCTTAAACACACAACAGGAAAGTGATGTAAAGTGAAACTAGTTCTCCCAGTGTTTCTCGTGTTTAAAACTAATGTTGTAATGAATACATTTACAGTCACAAAACAAGTTGCAGATTTACGTTTAATTGCTTTTTTGTATTTTTTTACTTACTTGTTTGTTACAACCAAATAGAATAATTTATTCTACTTCAATTAAGAGATACTATTAAGAAGTATTCATTTTGTGTTCTTTTTGTATCTTTTAGTGGAAACTGTTCAGCCTCCTCCGGCAGCTTTCACAGGTAAAATTTTGTGGAAAGAAATGTTATTGGCATTGTGCAGGAAACGTGAACAAATAAAGTATTACAATTTCCTATTGTTGCTGTGATTACAACTTTACTTTTTTTTTACTTTAGCCACCGATAAAGTTGCCCTTCTTATTGGCAACCTGAATTACACCAGCCACCCAGGCTTGATGGCACCCATCATGGATGTCCATGAGCTGGCCAACCTGCTGCAGCAGCTTGGCTTTAGAGTTGTGTCTTTGCTGGATCTCACCAGAGAGGAGATGCTGACTGCTATTGACAAGTTTATTCAGCTCCTTGACAAAGGAGTTTATGGTAAGCTGATTTTTTTATTNCCCTTTTTTATATATGAATTTCTCTTTAAATGAGCATGTAGCTTAATGGTGTGAATTCAGTACCTCTCTATGAAGAAATGCTGATAGAGTTAAAAAAACCTTTGTGGAATCTGAAAAGTTGTAACTTCCTTTTTCATGTTCTGTGTTTTGCACCTTTGTCTGCCCACATCCTGAACTCTTGTATTGTTTATAGTTATGCATGTGTGGCTATGTGGGAAGATAAAAGGTATAGATTAGTTTTTACACTATTAGTTACAGAACTTTGTGGTGTGTGTGAATTAATATGAATGAATTTAGCTACCACCTGTCCTACTGTTCAGAGATGACAGGTGCACACAACAGTTATAGTGCTGTAATAGGAAATTGTGGCGATGGCCAAATTAAGACAGAGAGAAATAAACAGTCATGCTTCAGAATGATACTGATTATTATTCATTGTATGTCTTGTTATCACTAACAAAAGCAGAAATCTATTGCAGGAGTCCTTTAAATAAATTGGGTGGTTTTGGCTCCTCTGTGTGGAAGCATTACAATTCCTCAACCTCATTATTGTAGAACCATTGCAGAGCAATATTTGTTCATTTCTAATTTTACTAAATGTGTTGTCTAACTCTTGACAGGCCTTTTCTACTATGCGGGTCATGGGTATGAGCATGCTGGAAGGAATTACCTAGTAGCTGTTGATGCTCCACAACCGTACCGAACTGAAAACTGTGTCTGCGTGCAGAGGGTCATGCGCCAAATGCAGGAAAGACAGACTGCACTGAGCGTAATACTGCTGGATACCTGTAGAAAATGGTAAGTGCAGCAATCTTTTTATGTTTTCACAACATGATGCATGGTCCTTTTATGATAAAAATGTAATTTATTACAATGCAGGATATTAAAATAATTTCTTATAAGGATTATTTCTGAAAACTTTCCATAGGTACAACCAGGATTGTGTACCATCAGCTATCAAGCCACTGTCACCGAGTGGGAACACAGTGTATGGTTATGGCACGTATGTATTTTTTATTAAATTTTCTATTAAAATTGTAATGGCTAAAATCTGAATATTAGTCTCATAGAAGTGAACATGTTACATTTTGTCATCTGCAATAGTTTGACTTTCCTTTCATGAACTCTTGCAGATGTGAGGATGCTGAGGCGTTTGAGGTTCAGGATGGGGGGAAGAGTACTGGAATCTTCACAAAGTACTTGAACAGGCACATATTGCAGTCTGAGAAAGTCACTCATGTCTTGGAGAAAGTGTCTGAGGGTGAGTTTTTCAGAGTATTTAACTTGTTAATAAGATAATAGATAATCATTTTACTTATTAATCTCAAGTGGAAAATTCGGCTCTGCATTTGATTCAGTCTAGATGTACTAGAGAGCATTTCACCACTGGGGGAGCAGTGGTCAGGGGGTTAAGGGCCTTGCTCAAGAGCCTCCAGTGGGTAACATCTGTTGGCACTCCAGGGAATCAAATGTGGGTTCTCTAGGCCAAGCACACTTCTATAATCACTAGACTACCACTCCTCCAAACTAGGCTAACACTCCCTCAACAGATGACAAATTAATCAGACTTGAGCTGATCTAATTTACTGTGGTAAAAACAGTGGTATTAGTAAATTAAAGGCCAGTTGAGAGTCGAGTCATATAAAAAAACAGTCTTCTTTTTATCATTGCCTCTGGCCCAGGTTGTAAATGAGAACTGGTTCTTAATTGACTTACCTGGTTAAAATAAGGTTATACAGAAAATGAAAAAAAAGTTCCCTCTCAGTTGAAATAAATGTTACTCCATGGTAACAGTTACAGATCTAGAGTAAACAGCACTGAAGGGAACAGGTTGTACTTTGGTGTGCTGGATGGAGCTGACACCAGTTTTATAATGGCTGGCAACTCATTTTATTGTTGTTAACATGATACTTTAAGTATAGTAGGAACTGATCAGGGATGTGGGGTTATCAAGCTGTCTGTCTTGAAAGCATGTTTTGTCTTTTTGGTGGACTGTGATGGAATCACTTTTTGAGGCAACATTAGCATGTGACCTCATTCTTCGGAAATTTACACTGCTGGCTAGAGAACAGCAAGAAACCTGAGAGCTGCAGAGAGCAAGACAGCTGCTCTGCCGTTTGGGCACCCCCTACCTCGGCTCTTATGGGGTCACTCACAAATCAGTGCTCGCAGTGCAAGACATCCTGCTGACAGCACTCAGTGAGTGTCTAATTGTATGAAGGCTTATTTAGATTAGCAAATGTATAATTGGTTTTATATCTATATCTATATATACATTACAAAAGTTTTTAATTCCTTTCAGATATTCACACCTTTTAATTAAAGGCAGGGTCCATGATGTTTTTCTAGAGCACTCTTTACAATATTGATGTAATTCCTCTTTAACACCTGATTTGTAACCAATTGATTAGATGCTCTTTCACAAAAAAAAATAAAAATTGAGTCCCCTGGTGAGCGTACAGGACTGGAAAAACACCATCCAATCATTTGACAGTCCCATCCGAAATGATTGAATGGTGATATGTCAATCAAAAACAGTTGCCATTGGTCCCTCCCCCTCCCCCAGAAGCATCCTAGTATTGCACACTCCTGTACTCTGGAGGCGTGGTTTCGGGGGGGAAGTTTGAAGAAAGGGGTTTTGACTTCTGAATTGTATATTAAATTGAATATATATATTGAATATAAAAACTGAATGGTTTTTCCAAAAACATGGACCCTGCCTTTTAAAAAAAGCCACAATGTTAGCAGTGAGCAGTTAATCATCTACTTTAGTCAAATATCTCTTAAGCTAGATCGTCTCAAAAGCCATACAAATTCAGTTTTGTTTCTAGTCTTTTGACTAACTCAGTCTTTTGAACAAGTTCAATGTTTGCAAGTTGTGAATTTTAAGGATTTCCCCTAATCTCATATAACTAATTTGCAATTACTCTAAATTTTAAGACATTTTTCAAATTTTCCTAAGTTCCCCAAATTCAGCCATGTGTATATGATTAATCCTTAAAACTACTTACTCATTCTTTACTTTTTGCCATTACAAAACTCAGGCAGTCCCATGAACAAAATAGTAAGAGATCAAATCAAAACAAAAGATTTTGGAAATATTTTGGTGTAGATTCACTCATAACTATTCAATTACGACCTGGAGATTTTTGTTTAGAGTTGATTTCACTTTTGCCATAATATTTAAGTGCACTGTCTCCCTTTCTCTAAACCAGATCTAGGTAAAGACCCTCTAATCACAGGCAAGCAGGCAGTGGAGATCAAACACACAGTGAAGGAGCCTCGATCCCTCGCAGATAAAGTTCGAACAACTGGTCACACAAGGGAACTACATCTACGAGATGTCTGCTGGAAACAAGCGAATGGTGAGTAGATTGAAATTCCCTCATGTTCACATTCTTTTTGTCATTTTTTCTAAATTAAAATACCACAACAGGGTACCTAAATGTGTGCTAGGATGACGACAGATTATATAAATGCAACCCAGTTAAAATTAACTTTCCATCAAGTAAACCAAAATTCAGCCCCCCTCCTATATCGGTTCCTTTAGTGTAAGAAATCTTTTCAGTAATCTTCACACCTCCTACAATACAACCTGTGACAAATCATCTGTTTACAGATTGTGGTTACACTTGATACATTCAGTGCCATTCAGAAAACAGTTCGCTCTTTGTGATTAACTAACTCCAATTTGAGAACTAGTTGGGTATGCAAAGTGTATTTTCCTTTTAGACTGGAGGAAGTTATTTTTGACTCATTAAGGTTCCTCATATTGACTTAAGACAACCCACTTTAAAATGTGATCTTAACATTGTTAGCAACAAATATGTCTTCAGACTAGATTAAAGATAAAAGTCGGGGACTTACATTATCTGAGGGACAGAAAATCTGATGATGTGGTTTATCAGCTGGTCTGCAAAAATGAACTACTCCATCTGTAATCATATGTAATATTAATTACATTTGGAAAAATTGAAATTGAGACTGTTTTTATCTTCCACTAATGTTTTTCTTACTCTCATGTTGGTTTCAGAGCTACCGCGAAAGAAGCAGCTGGTGTTTCATTGTGGGGTAGAAGTGGAAGTTAGTTTCTCAGCTTTGTTCTCTAATGTCTTGGTAGCTTTTGCTACTGTAAAGACCACAGGCGTCCACACCCAGGACTGCACTGTCACTCTAAGCAGCATACCTGTGAGTATTCAATTTTCTAAAACCACCATTCATTCAAACTTCTCCATTATCCCAATATACATGGATCTAAACAGTGACACATGACACAAAATATAATAAAAAAGTTTTCAGTGTGCTGAAATCTTTTTAACTTGAACAAAAGACCAAATTGAAAATCAAGTCAAGTCAACAGTTGGGTTTAAAATCTGGAAGTTGTATCTACATAATAAATTACACGTTGCTAATGATGGAATGCAGTTTCCATTAGCCAGCAGAAATTTCACAATGATGACCACCCACATCTCACATGTTGTCTGAGGAAGTTGTCCATATTTGGGCTTCAAGCATGCTGCAACCACTGACAAAACAGGAAATAAAAGTAATGTGTTGCACTTCTCTTGTGCAACCCATCTGTTAGACAACATGTTGAACTATAGTGACATCTAGTGGCTGATTTATTAAACCACATCTAGATTTCTGGCATTGTTTCACACATTGAAAGTGAGCCTTTTATTCATTTTATTGTATTGTGTTCATGTGCAAAGGATACTAATAAATTCTTTGTTTTTGTTCCTCAGTCAATGGAAGACATATTTTCCAGGCCCGGCAGGTCAGACGAGATGGACTCACTATTATTTAATAAAACACATAACCCAGACTGTACTCTCCGACTCTGCTCTCTTCAGAAGTTGAAGGTATGCATTCTAAATGTGTCCCAAGTCTCTTACAATTATTTTAAAAATGTGTTATGGTAAATGTATTTTGTTTGTTGTTTGCCTTTGTCAGGAGTCAATAGTCATCAAGGTGGATTTACACTATACTCACACGGACAGCAAACTGCGCCACACAGAAAGCCAGCAGATGGACATTGGAAAGCCTTTGGTGGCATCCTGTCAAATGTACAGGAGGAAACATGCAGCAAAAGACAGGAGACAAGAAAGTGCTTCTGCTCAAAGTATGGGCAACATTTCAAACCGCAAATCACAATTGAATCAGACTCTTGCTGCTCCGCATCGTCCCTACACTAGAAAAGCGGTGTGTACTGCTAAAACTGGGATTACACGAAGCAATGAACCTGAAGAAAATGATGAGAATGAGCTTTAAGATTTCTCTCTTCCACTTTAGACCTTTCTAGTCCAATCTGTGTCAATACTCGCTGAAGAATGTGACATATTTTGCAGATGATGATTGACAGTAATGATGAATGAGTGAATCAATGAGGGAGGTCTCTTTTATATGTTTTCAATTCTTATCTGATAACACCTTTTAAACTGTAAATGTAAATATATCTTAAAATTGTAATTCTTATAAGACCCACCTTATGACAAGCTGTGTACTGTATGGCAAGCTGGCTAGCCTAATTTATCGAATGTGTAAATAACTCAATAATTTATCCAATAAAGACAACTTACTTTATCATTATGTATTATTTTGAAATGTCAATATGTTATTTTGCTTAGCTTTCAAATCAGTGTTCTAATATGTCTTCATAAGGAACTGCAAGATTTTTTTATTTTATTGACTGTTCGTTGACAGTGGTGCCGAAAGGTGTGCTTGAATCACAGAATAAAGCAAACAATAAATAAAAATAATAATTGATAATACATGGAAGTAAACTTTTGTGCCATTATATTTGTATTACCCTTTGCATGTAAAAATTTCTCACCAAACGATGTTTACATTTCTTTGTAGTCTGTTTTAGACAGAAAAGATTCTTAAGTGCGCTGTGGTTATGGATATTTTCTGATATTGTGAACATACTGTTGTAACGTAAATAATCTCTTTTGATATTTTGATTAAAAAAAAGAAGTCTAAGTCTTGTTATTGAAATGAAGTTGAGTTTTGTGTCTTGGACTTTTTTGTTGTCATTTTTGTTTGTTTGTTTTTTTTCTTTGTCATTTTTTATTAAAGACCTTTAATTTCTGTCAGTATGCCCTAGGTCAACTGCGGCTACACAGCTTATCACCAGTGTGTGACTGGATAATGGATTCAAAGCACTTTGAGTGCCAAGAAAATAGCTAAAATATTATCAAAGTAATAATAGTAATAATTATTGTTATCAATTCCGTTAACACAGTAGAAGAACAAGTCTGGGGAAATATGTCATGCAAATACAAAACATTGTTCAAATGGCAGGTCCTTTGACACTTTATAAATGAACGTTCCTGAATCTCAGCTGAAACTGAGCATGAAGAGAAAAAAATAATCTTCCATATGCAAGGCATCCCCCAAGACAGTAGGCTACCACAAAGGAAAGTTTGTTTACAAAAGATAGAGCGATAACAGCGTAAAAATACCTCGTGTGCAAGGATATTTAAGCATTTGAAACCACTGATTGCTTAACGTTGACTTGACAATTAGCAGGAGCTTTGATGATTGTAACAGCTTTAAAGGCAAATTTTGAATTTACATGCTGTCCTGCCTGCATGGGTAAGTTCTTGGCATTAGGACGTCGACCGCCACATCTACAAAAGAAAAACAAACAAAAAACCCACAAATAATTAACTAGCCTAATATTTTTTATTTATTGACTAATGAAGTCATAATATTAGCTAACGTAATTTAATTTTGACTTACCACTGATAACTAGATCCTATTCATTTAACAGTCAATATGCGGAACTTGCATTAGCTTGAAAAACAAACCGTTAGCTTGAAAATTACATTTAGCATAAAAAATCGACCAAAAAGGAGACAAACTACCACGACGGTTGTAATTTTTCTTCCTTCAATTTTTTTTTTCTTAAAATTTAATTTCATCATATTTTTTGGTTGCATTGAAATAACAGCCATACCATTCTCGTTTTAATGTCCACGGAATGTCGTCAGCAACCTTTATACTAGCTATAAACAAGCTAACTTGATAGCCACAATTTGACATTGCATTCTTGTATCCCCAAATATCTAAAATTTAGTCTGTATTTGCAGGATAACAAAATAATAAATAATTAATGAAAACAAACACACTAGGTTTCTATGATGTGAGATTATATACATGGCTTTCACGGCGATGGCACTATCCCCGGTTAGC
>JAPMNP010715409.1:0-11073 GCA_029874935.1 Atherina boyeri
CACACACACACACACACACACACACACACACACACACACACACACACACAGCATATAAAAAGTGTTTTCAAATGTGGGGATTGAATTTATCAAATTTTACAATCACAATTCAGATACAATAACAATAGAACCAGTGTATTAGCAATTACAATGCTTTTCAGTGTGCAATAGCAAAAGGATTCAGGAAAGGAAGCCATGGCAAATTAATTTTATGTTGACATCATAAACTGCTGAAGAGCAATTTATATTCAGTAACACCCTTTCAGAAAAGAATCTGCGCTGTAATAATTGATGGAAACTCAAAAACGAGAGACAAGTGAGGCACAAAGTGGCTCCAACAGATAGCCCTAACTGAACACCTATGTTCTCCAACAGCTCAGCTGCTGCTTCTAATTAAAGAAGCTTTCACATTTCGCTGAGCAGATTGCAACCCGCCAAGGACCAAGAAACAGTACATATGAGAAGTTTCACCTTAATCTTGAGGCACACACATACCCCCCCACACACACACACACTTATCTGTTGTGCATAGTGCCTGGAAAGCAAAGGGGAAAAGAAAAAAGGTTGGGATAAAGAACGGGGGAAAGATTGGGAACATACAGAAAAATGAGTGGGAAGAGCATATGAGATTGCAAGGCAAGAATGAAAGTTTTTTGAGAACAAAGAGAGGGAGTGATTGTGGGAAAATTTGGAAGTGAAGGGGCTTGGGTGTAAAGCAAAAAATAGATGTTTTGCTCGCTTTCTTTCGAATATGAGCAAAATTCCTGAATTAATCAGGGTTAGTCACATGGCCAAAGGGGGCATCTGCTCTGCTTTGCCCTGTTCATTGTGGCACTCACAACAGGGTAAAAATCTGCTCACATTCACCCTCTAGCCAAATTACAAGTTGCAAAATGTGATCACCAGATTCTTATGCAAGAAGATGTAAGATACAATTAAAATATTGCTGTCTTAACATGGAACGCAATGTTTATATATTAGTCACTTAAGTACATCAACTTGCATACAAATAGGACTTTGAGATGAGTTCCTTCACTTGAACTTAATTGGTCATTTCACATTTATTTCAGTAGCTTAACTGCGCTTGTAAAAAATATTTTAATGTCTAGTTTTAAACACAAACAGAAAATCAGTAGACATAAATTTTCTCATTAAATGCCGGTCAAAAGTGTGCGTTAATTTTTCTTCCATTTACAAGATTTGTTTAGAAATAGATCAAGATGGCATCTCAACACTAGGAAAATTTAAGCTTGAAGACAGTTGATTCCTCACAACTCGTTCCTCACAAGGCACCATTGGCTCCACATCAGTTATGGATAATCTAATTCAGCACAGCAGGTGCAGCAATTTATCATTCACATAGGACAAATGTTTAATGGAAAAACAACAATAAAAGAATACATTTCTTTCATTCAAAATTCTCTTAAAATTAAAAGAAAAAAACCAAGCACTGATTAGATCTTTAGTTTGGAAAGCCTGATGAACAGTTTGCACCCCAATCTTGTCTGCATATGCCAAGTTTACAGTGTGAGACAAAATGGGCTTCCTATTAGTCAGAATCAAGATGCTGCATTGTGACTTGTATTATGTCAGGGGAAATGCCACTCACACCCACCTGATCCATTCAAATGCAGTACACCAATATTCTGTTAAACAATATTGTGCATTTGGCCATATTGTAGATGCTGGCTGTGAGCAAGGCTTCAGTAAGCATTTCAGCTGTTACTGGCTCAGAAAAGTTTGTATCATTACAAGAAGATAAAGATCAGATCTACTGGACATTGCTCACTCAATGACTGTTGATGAGGGTGACTGAACCGGACAGAAGCTGTGACTGAGAATAAAGGCATGGACTTTGGCTGCGTTACTGCATTTATCACTAAGAGAAAGCACAGTTGTTTATCTGCATTTTGAATTGTCTATCTGAATATGTAACTCCAAAGGGTTGCTCGAACTGCAATACGTGTGGGTTCATATGCATTTGGCATATGGTGTCTAATGTCTTTCAGAATATTGTAGAAAACAGCAAAGATGCAGTTAAGTAACCAATGCCATATCCTGAGTATTTCACATTAAACTTCAACCTCACACATTACAGCTAGACAGAGCACTGACAGCTAGGGATGTCCCGATACTGATCACGTGATCAGAAATCGGGGCCGATCACGTGATTTCAGACTCGATCAGAATCGGCTGTTACATTCCGATCAGGGATATCTGTGTATTTATTCTCATGATTTAAAATCAGATCTATAATATTTCAAAACATACGGTAAAAATAACAGCTTGGATTTACAACGTCTATGTGGGAGTCAGACAACAAAGCATGCGGCATGACTTTGATGCAGTGACAAAATTGGTTTAATGCCATAAAGCAGTGGTCGGCAACTTGCTGCCTGCTGGCAAAAACTGGCCCGCCGGATTGTCAACTGTTTTGTTTTTTTTCGGACAAAAGTTATGCCTCACAGTGCAGAGACGTGGTGCTGTTAACAGCGCTGTGTTCTGTTCCAGCATCCGCTGGTCTGAGACGCAGACGGGCAGGGCTACGGAACAGAGACAGCTATAAGAAACTGTCTGTTCAGCGAGGATTGTTTTTGCTACAAGCTTTAGCAATAAATGCTACACAGCTCTTCTAGTTCCAGCAAAAACTTGTGTCTGCTTCACCACTGCTGGGTAAAGTGAAGACAGTTAACCCCGAAGCTGTAGATTCACAAAGGAGAAATGACCTCGTCTCAGCCTCCAGACCTCGGTTTGGAGGCGGAAGCAGGTAACAGCTGGTTACAACCAGTAGCTGTATACTTTTGTAGCTTGGCAGTGAACACAATACTAAAGATTAAATGAATAAAATAATGCACAATATAAAAATCCTGCATCCCTTTTTAGTCTGCAAAATCTGCATAATGTTCCTCTAAACTGGCAGTGATCATAAAAAAAGAAGAAATTCAGCCACGACTGTCCCTCCACCACATATTACAGTAGGTCAAGAAAACTCTATAATAAAGTAATAAATGTAAAGCATTTCATACAGTCATCAATAAGAAATGCCATATTCCCTATGCATTTGACATAAGTCTAAAATTTGCACCACAAAGAGAAAGCAAATTTTTGCTACCTGATTTTGAAAATGATGTTTATATAAAGCTGCATTGCTGCATCATCTCATCTTTTCTTTTAAAAAAAAGGGAAAAAAGCAAATATAAAAAGATTTAAGCTACAATTATATTTTAATTAATACTTGTATTCTGTGAATGGGAAACTCATTACAATTTTTCTTTTCTTTTTACGTCTTTAGTTTTATCATAATCTCTAATTAAAGGCAACTGTAGCTTTTTTGCACTTTTACATTTTCATTTGCCTGACCCCAGGTGGTTATAATACAAAATTATAAAAAGTAATTAAAAATATACAAAAGTAATTATGAAAATATTTTAATAAAAGTTCCTGTCAATCATCCTACCAGGACGGAAGAATCGGGATTGCCTGAAACGAAACTCTCATTTAGTTTTGCAATCAAAAGGTCGCCATTTTAATATATGCCTACCTACTCCTACTCCATTTCAACTAGTACCCGACCTCTTCTCATTCAATTGAAATGGGGGAGGGGGCTGTAGCTGATGGAATCCAGCGCAGTTCGGCAAAGTGTTTAGATGTTGCCATGGCAGTGCCGGAAGTCAGTATTTGCGCTGATTTTGTGTGTTTTAATGCAATTTTCTATCATACATTTTAATCGAATGGAACTTATGTATCAATATAAAGTGTGGATTTGTTGTGATCAGAATAGTTACAGGTGGGGTGGGTTGTCATGGTTCCTGCAGCTGCAGCAGGGAGGCGGGCTATACAGGTTCCTAGCTGGCTCGCTGCTATCCCAAGCACAACAAAGGTACAGTGGCCTTTAAGCAAAACAAATTGAACACATACTGTATTACTAAACTCCAAAAAATGTATGATCCACTATTTCCAAATCAAATATATAGTTTTTAACAGAACCCTGAGTTAATAGGCTCAAACGGGTTAAGACTGATGAAGAATCATCATATGTAGACTTTCCAATTTCTGTTCTGATTTTAAAAGGAAGCTTTAACTTCAACTTTGGCTAGAGTACCACTCAATGGATGATTTATATAATGTGTTGTTATATATATGCTCTGTAGGATGTTTTTCAAAGCTACACAAGTTAGACGGCTCTCTGGTGTTACAGTTCAGCTCTTGTAATAAAAGACCTAGAACTTCCTCTATCACTGAGTCTTCATACCCAGCTGGTTAAATTGTAAAAGCGCCACTGGCCTCTGGAACGATTCATGCATTAAACTAAATAAACAAACATGCAACGATGCTGGCATCATTTGTATCATTAATTATGATGAGACAAGAGACAACACTGCAAGACTGTCTAAACTTTCCAGCAAGTAAGACTTTTATAACTTCCAGATAGAGTGGAGTTCAACAATAATAACTGGGAGGTCTGGATGACCTTTCTACAGTCTTCGTGCTTCTAACAGTTGCTACATATGGTTTCATAAGGAGGGAGAGAGCTACTTCAATTACCATTAATGAGCTCAAATGAATCATGTTAGCATAGTTCACTGATGGTGATTCACTGACTGGAACCATTATCAATGACAAAGCCAGAAAACTCTTTAACCTAACTCCCCTCACATGTCGTCACATACTATGCTATAATGGCTTAGACTAAACCATTGCATTACAAAGAATCATGATATAGTATAATGATTATGACTAATTCCATTAATGTGATTTTGAGCTGTATGTTTTCTTTGTGCTTTCATTAATACAAATTTAAAAATGAGTTTCAATAGAATATGCCAGGCTCCAAAGCGTCATTCTGCTTCAAAGAAAGATAACAGGTAGATGTTTGAATACGATGGTTCCTAACTTCTGTAATTTCAGAGAGAGACAAACCTGAAAATTAAGGATTCATTTGCTGTCTTTCAAGAACATTTTGACATATTTAGTGGAAGACACCCTGTGATCAAACAGAAATCTCGTCTCAACAGGAGAGTTGTGCTGCCACTAAACTCTTGCCCGGGGCAGAAAAGACTCAAAGCTATGCATGAAAATAGTATCCAAAAGGAAGCTTGTCCCTGATGTCAATATAAGAATTAGCCTTTTGATGTACCCCCGGATATAGATTCTCACACAGACAGACAGACAGACAGACATAATTACATACACACTACCAGTCAAAAGTCTGGCTACTAGGGCGGGAGGAATAGTTAAATCTCTAGACCCACCTCCATTCCTCCACACTGTCACTCTTTTTTTTTATTATCAATCGAGCCCAGCACTCCCGGGGCTCTGTAATTTCCAAATAAATAAATCATTAGTGGCTCCAGCATGAGGATTAATCAGTGGCTGTTGCTGCTGCTTCTCCCTCTCTGTTGGTGTGCAACGTCCCTCCCACCACATTCACATCAGGCCCCATCAGCAGCAACTAGCTGGCCTCTGTAGGCTGGCAGTGCTGACAGTAGGAGATTAGAAGTAGCCGTCTGCAACCTCAATGCAATCCTTATTTCAACTCTATTTGTCTGTATCACAAACTTTTTTTTTTTAATCATTCTGGCACTCAACTATTATGCACTGCTCAGGACCATGCATAGTAAAACCATATATTTAAAGTATTTTTATAAGTGGGGTTTATCTATAATGAAAATCATGCATTTGTGGATGCTCTAACTTGAAAGAACACATGTTGGTAGCCATTTTTAAGAGCCATGTTTAATTGAGTCACTGAGTTGAAAGAGCTGGTGGGGTATAAAGAGGGACTGATGCAGTGACAGAGAAGAGAGATAGGGAAAGGGAAGACATGCTAGGAGGATGGGGAAGAATAAATGCTTCGCTGGATTGAAGTGGAGGGTGGCAAGCCCCGCTAATCTGTCACAGAGCACCCAGACCACTGGAATAGCTAATGTATTGTTTTCTCAAAATCAACTGGGTCTTTGATGTGCCACAGACTTGGATTCATCTGTAGAGTGTCATAATTAATTATTTTTATGTATGTCACACTTCTTGAAACCAATTTTGCAAAGAAATTTGAGAGAATAAATTTTCCTCAAATAGATGAAAATAGAAATGAATAAATAGAAACAGGCGATATAATTCCATGTGCGTATACATTTCTCAATGGAAGTACATTTTCACTGTCACATAAACTGAATGTAAATTAACAAAGAAAATAATCAATGTGTTGTACCCTGCTTTTAACATTGCATAACAGGGATGTCACAATAACAGGTTTTCTTGGTGATACAGTATATGTCAAAAAAAAATAATTACGATTTGTACGATCATTATTATGCGTTTATTAATTTCTCAACACAAATGTGTAAAATTGCATTAACGCTTCTTAGTGTTCTTTAAGTTTTAATTAAGGCTGTCAAAATTAATGCGTTAATGCAAAGAGGTTAATCTGTGGAATTTATGTGCCATTTGCAAAAAAAAATGCATTAAGCATAAACAAAGTTATTACACATGCCATATCAAAACTCCAAATTTAGCATAATCTTTGCGAGAGATGCTGATCTTGGGCACATGGGTACCTTTTCGCAGCTGTGAACAGAACCCACCATAAACCACTTTATCTTCCTTACTTATGAAGATTTAAGCCTAACATTTAGATCATAGTTGCAGGATAACCCTTTTGACTTATAAAATAACTTTGTTTTCATTCACAGCTTACAAATTTAATTTAATCATGATTAATCAGCATTCACAACTATGCCGAATTAAGCCGGTTTTTACTGTGTTGTATCAACAAAAATAGTAACCCACTAATTGAAATCTCAGGCCCAACAAACACATGCTTAGAGTTGGCATGGTACTTCAAGCTTGAACAGCTTTGGTTAAAGTGAAACACCTTCTTGCAGATCGAGCAAATCACTTTGTCTATTGGTTGTCCAATCAATGTTCTTTTTATACTCAAATCCATCCATAGGGCCAGCCAGCTCATCTCGTTCCATCTTCCCCCTAGACGCCTCCATGTCCTGCCGTCATATAACAGAGAAATGACTGTTATAATGGAGGTGTCGGTTTGAGAAGGACCAATTTGTGACCTCTGTGATAATATGTTGCCTCTTCGACATTGATCTGAATATGTGCAGCCTCCACAGGCTGTCCGGTTGGAACCAATGAGGAATATAGGAACCAGACACACATACGTCCCCTTATGCCACTCTTTACTGCTGAATCAGAATTCTCCAAAGAAAGGACTATGAATGTGTAGACCTGTGGTTTCTATGAAGGAAAATAAAGATACAAACCACATTATACTCATGTAATAAGAATATAAGAAAAACTAAATGACTCAAATCAAATCCTCTAATAAATTAAATTCAAACGTGGGACTGTCTGTGTTTTATGATTCCTGGGGGTTTGAAGAGTTCCTACAAGTCACAGAATTTGGTGACGGTCCCTTAACAAGAAACGCAACTGTCACTCTACCTTCAGCAGAAGCAGGTCATCTCGGTTGCAGCAACGTAACTTGACATAAATACAAAAGCTTAAAAATCCTGGCATTGTACGAAAACACCACAATATTGCAAATAACAATCATAACAGCACAACCACGCCTTACTTACAGTCTCAGACGCACAGAACCAGACTTAGAACAACCCGGGAAGAGAGTCGAGACATAAAAAGGAAGATCACGTCCGGAATACAATGGAGAGTGGTGTCTCTTCTCTGAAGTTTGGAACTACCTGTCCAGGTGGCATGGCCTGTTTATTTGTTGTTCTGTGTATGTTATGAGAGTGTGGAGTAAGGAGCAGGGGGGTTTAACTACGGACAGGGACCTTTGGAACAATGGATATATAGGACTCGTCATGCTGCACATGCGTTAAAATGTTAAAGTAGTTGATTACATAAAACAGTTACTACCCTTAATGGAAAAGTACAGTTTTTGTTTTTGTTTTTTATCTGGATCTTATTCATAGCATTACATACGTTCATAAACTCACCCGGACAATTTTGGAGTTACTGGAAGTCTATCAGGAGATATTTAGATACATCGCGCTGGTGTACATATCCGTTCAAAGGAAGTTGTCGGACAAACATTTCAGCCTCTAAATAAGACATTATCTGCCACAAATGCCTTCATTTCACCAGCGTTCAGTAATAAGTTGCTAAACTATCCATCGGCTTTGTTGTCATCCAAAACCTATAGAGACACAAACCGGCTATGACAACACTATATAAGAAAATGCCTCTGATTATGCTGTTGACCAGACAACGCCAGCACGGTATATCTAAATATCTCCCAATAAGCTTCAAGTAACTCTAAAAAATGTTATGACCGTGTTTCATGCTATAAATAAGGTCCAGGGTTAAAAAAAAACACAAAAAAACTAGTTTTCCTTTAACATGTTATTTTCTTTTATATTTTTTTTCCAATTATTTTTCATCTCATTAATTTTGTTTGTTTTTGGTATGTATTGCTATTTTCTATAATCCAACAGCAGATTGCTTAATTGCTGCATCCCCTTAGGCTTTAAAGGCACATTCTGATTCAAAGACAGCAGAGAGACGTTTAAATAGACTTTTTAAAGAAAGTAGGCACAAGTGTATTTCATAATGAGACTATTCTAAAAAATAACTAATTAATATAAATTTAAAGCATCTAAACCATACCATACTCATTATATCCCTCACAATGTATCTGCAACTCCCAATCTTAACTATGATTAGGTAGGAGCAAAAACAGATGTTATGGTAGAAATATTTTTAATAAATATCAACCAGGCATTACCATGTGAACACCCTGCATTGATATTAAAGCAAAGTCTCTTTTTATAAATACAGCATTCAAAAATGCTCTTTCTACTTCACTGCAAGACAGAGTGAACAGTATTAACACAGAGGAAAGATGTTTGCCGGTCACAAAACAAAAAAGTGTAAAGCATAAAGACTATTTCCATGCCTTCCTGCACCCTGACATGATCAATGGAATGGTGTCATATTGGTAGATTTTATGTAGAAGGTACTGTACTTCAAAGCCTGAATGGGCATCCTTGCATTGTCCTGGGCTTTGTTTAATCTGCTCAATTGTTGCAACACAAAACAGCCTGTGAAACATCCACAATGAGAAAAGAATAAATTAAATGAATTGCCAGCAAAGGCGTATTCCTGGTGAGAAACACACCACCATATACTTCAAGTGATTCAGAAAATATGGCTGGAAGGAATTATGAAGACGACTGTTATGCTGTTTTTATGAATATTATGTTTATTCTGCCTTCAAAATCAGTTATATCAGGANGATAAAGACTTTTATGGTGCTTTCACAGACATGGTTGGACAAACCAAACCATTGCAGATTAAGCAGTCTTATTTTCAAGTTTTGATTGTGACTAAGTTGTTTTCATAGTTTGTTCACTTGGCATATTTCAAACATGTTAAGGAATGTCTTATCTCATCAAGGCACAGTCTGTCTTCTTTTCTAGTCTTGTAGATAATACAATAAAAATATAAACTTAAGGTATGAACATATGGCCCACGGTCCTGGCATTCTTAAGATACTTTCTAATGAACAGTGTCAGAGAGGCAACTTCTTTCTGGTAAGAAATCATGCAAAATGACATAAAACAACCCAAAAACTTTGTTCATATAGGTATTATTACTTAATATGACTCTTTGTGGGAAGTCTTGCTGTAATGTAGATATGTCTGATGTTGAAATCTTACAGCAGTGCTATGCTGATGGTGTACGATTTGATTGACAAGTGGTTGGCCCAGTAATTCAAACTGTCACACTTATCAGTTTCCAAAAGACATTTTTTTTTATCTGTTTATTTTATTATTTCTTTTCCTGGAAGAAGTTTCACTGGAAAGAGCAAAAAACAAAACACTTTGTGTGTCTTGGAAGTTTTGTAAGATAACAAAAAAAAAAAGAAGAGTAGTGATAATTCTGTTGTAACTCCATTGAAGGAAACGCTGACTGACATGCAGCTGATGTTAACCACCGATATACATTTATATTCAAGCATATTGCAATTGTTATCTTAAATTGACTGGTCTTAGCACTCATATTACACCCACAGAGGTCCCATGCCCAAACAGGTCAGAACTGGGATACACAATATCAGGCAGCTGATGTTGGGCTGTGGCTGATTAATGTATAGATTTAGAGATTGTCAGTGAAGTGTTTGACTCAGTGAGCATTCTTAGTGCAGGAAAACATGACATTTTCATCATTAATGGATGCTTGGATTAATTCACTTTGAGTGAAGAAATAACTTGAAGATAGAGTATAGTCTTGTCATAGAAAAAAACAGAAAAAGACCATGGCATATACAACACAAAATATTTGAACACATCTATTTACATGTGCAGAGGCTATAGTTCCTCACTTGCGGTCGGTCTAGGTTCGATTCCCAGCCTGGGACCCTTTGCTGCGTGTCATTCCCTGCTCTCTTTGACTCCTTTCCTGTCAAGCAACTGTTAGATAAAGGCCACTAGACCCCAAAAAATCCTTAAAAAATAAGAAATCAAACTTAGTCAAAAAATGATGGCAAGTGTGGAAGGAAGTAGAGAAGTGGGAGTAAAGAGACAGGGTCAGACAGGAGACTAACTGCAACCAATACAAAAGGGCTAAAAAAAAAAAAACATGGCGTTAAGACAGAAGCCATTTCAATTATCATCCGCTAACACATCACACCAAGTTTGTACCAAAGTCACTTTGTTTGACTTGAATAGCAGAGAAGCTCTGGCTCTCTTTGATCCTTTGGTAGAGAAATCATTCAAAGACTTCACTCAAGTGGAAGGCAGTGGCACTGTGGGGTTTTTCCATCGCATTTATGGTCTCTGTTGTAATCCATGTCTTTTCAAGCTGCAAAAAGTGTGCAAATGAGTGTGTACACAAACACGCAAGTGCCTACACCACCCATACATGCACTCATACAATGCACACAAAGCTCAACCCTTCTTTATATTCTGTCAGAAGATAATGCACGGAACGTCTCAATGGGAATCTGGCTACATTGTCAATTCAATCAATACTCTCACAAGGCCAGGCACATACCCTGTACTGCTGAACATAAAGCGCTAATAAGAGCTTTCGATG
>JAPMNP010715463.1:0-10956 GCA_029874935.1 Atherina boyeri
CACCTATTCATTAGTGCCTCCTTCCACTCCTCTATCTTGGTGGACTGGTTGATCAGCCTTCTTCCCCACAGTGTGCCTGTATATCAATCCCCTGCTGTGCTTTGTGCAGATTGGTTTCCTGGCAACAGACAACAGCCATGACACGGCTCCAGGGCAGAGAGTGCCTTTGCATTGCAGCAGCTTGCTGTGGCCTGATAGCTCAGCCCAGAGCCACTGATGTTCATGGCTGAGGCTGGTGTGAACTTCAAGCTAACAGAGCTGCTGCTGTTGCAGTGCTTTGAGTCTCATCTGGAACGTTCAAGCAGGCAGACTGGACAAGACAAGCAGTGTCCGAACCCAGCGGTGTTGGACAAAGACACCCGGGCTAAGATGGTTCACTCTGAAAGTCTCTGCTGTTACTTAATATGGGATTGTTGTGATGTAGCACAGATTAAGACACCTGCACTACTGTAGAATTTCTTTAAATTTATTTAAAATATATATTTATATATATTTTAAATCCACAGTTGCAGTTACAAAAGGAGTAAAAATGACCCAGAGGTGCTATTTACAGTAAAATATACTTTACAACTTTACAGTTACTAACTTAAAGATTCAAAGAAATCCTTTGAATCCCTCTAGTAAGAAACAATGTAGTTGAGAGTTGTGATTCAGGCAGCTACAGCATGTTTTTAAATGATTTGAGTCTCACTGAAAAGAGTTTTGGAACTAAAGCTGCAGTGCTCGCATACGCAAGTTAACCAGAAGTCCTTGTGGTTTAATAAAAGCTTTGTTAAGGGATTAACAGCAGAGAGCATTTCCAGAGTGGCTGCACCCTCTTTTTCTTCTGTCTGCTTGAACCGCTTATTCTTTAGCATCCATCATTTCCCTCTTGTCATTTCCTATTGACATCTGTACAAATATGCAGAGGTATACCTGTGCACTTCCACTTTGAGTTATTAAAAAAAACATAACTTAGACATTTCTTTATAAAGAAAAATGCAAACAAAAAAAACAAACATTTTAGAAACTCCCCTTTAGGCGTGGACAAAATTATTAGTAATATTACAGTGCCATTATGTTACTGCCACTAATTGGTACAGTTAAGGGATGTAATATCAATGCAGCATTTCATGTTTTTAGTAAAATCCTTGTATATAGTGTAATAATCTTGATGTTTTGTCTGCTTGTAATTATTGCTTGATTAGATGGCACATGGGCAGGATTCTTCCAAACAATAACAAGTGATTGTAGGATTCTGATCAACAAAACATAGCCAGGACAGGAATAAAAATGCAGCAGTTACTGTCACCTTTGGCAAATTTTCACCTCAAAAATTAGCCATGAGTTTTATAGTATGAAATATACAATATGTTATCATTTGTTGGATATTTGTTCATAATACAGCAGATAAAACTGGAGAAACGGGAACATTATCCATAATCTTTTTAGGAAATGTAAAAAAAAGAAAAAGAAAAAAATAAACAAAACAAAAAAAGAATAAATAAAACTACCAGTACTGTACAGTTATAGCAAAACAAGACACAGTTGTGCTACAAGTGCTATATGTTCTTGGCACCTGTGGCCTCAGTCAAGAGTGAGTTCCTTCCGTATTTGCCACAACGGAGCAAAATCCTCACCAGAGAGAGAGAGAGAGAGAGGGAGTCCATGCCGTGGAGCTCCTATGCTGCAGACCTCCTCCACCCCACATACCCCCTCTTTGAACTGCCAATGTGGCACATTCCTCCCTCGCCCTCCTCGTCAGGTGGAACATTCCAGGCGAAAGCCATTTTCTTAGACAAAAAATTAATTCCATCAGTTTCAAACTGGCAAAGTTGACAGTTTGCATTAAGTAAAACATCAGCAGAAGGTTGAGATACAGCTATTTACAGTCACACAAATAGTCTAAAATCTAATGGAGTGGTTTAAACACTTAATGAAAGAACCAGTAGCTGCTCTGAATCCTTTTTCCACTGTTCACATCTATAAAGGAAAAAGCAACCAGGAAAGATTGAACACAAAATGCTGGCAGTTTACATTCATGTCTGCGAGTGTTCAGCCCCAACACTGTTGAGTACAGACACCATCAGAGTAACCCAGCACACTCACAGGGTCTGTACAATTGTGCAGTTTTGAATAACAGGCTCTTTTACTTTTAGTTCATAAACGGAAGGAAATTTGATCATGATTAGTAGATATTCATACTGATTAGTTTGTGTAATAGCTACAGCTTAACATGGCCACTTTATTTGGAGAAGCTTTTGCTCCAATAGCCTCAGCTTGTGCCTCTGATGATGAAAATGTACTCTTTCCAAAGTACTCTGAGCTAAAAAGAGCTTTTTTTAGCAAAGAAATTTATGCAGCATAGCCTCTCATACCTCAACCATTAAGAAAGCACACTTGCATTTAAATAAAATTCTTTAAAAAAAAAGAAAAAGACAGAAAACCAGACAAAAAAAAACCTGTGAAACTGTTTTTGGATTGTACATCAGCAGAACATTTGAGAAGGATGGTGGATATCTAAATGCACACTTGGGCACGTTTTGCATACAGTTTACTACATTCTAACATTAGGTATGCAAGACCAGTGTTAAACAGAGGTGAGACTTCACAGGGCATTGCATTCACATGAAGTACAAAACAGACATTGCTCAGACTAGAAATAAATGTATCATAGTCAGTGCACTTCATCTTTACGATTCCAAATTGCCTTTAAATTAGCTTAAGCCATGCAGTCCACAAGATATTTGAACTCTAGTGCATAAAGCCTCGGCAAAGGCATTTTAAATGATTTTAACTCTCTTTATAATATGTACTGGTATGGATGAAATTTCTCCCAGAATACATGAAAGAGCTTTGAAAATTTCATCAGGCTAAGACTGATATTGGCAGCAGCAGAAATGGCTCACAATAGACAGACTTCACATTCTTCAACAAAGATCAAAAAAGTCCACCTCTCACTCTCATCCTCATCCAAGTCCTACAAACACTGGTCTGGAGGGCCTGAGTGCATGAGAAGGGATATCTGATATTAAGATGTTTGACAGTCACTGATATGATTCTGTGAACACACGGTCAATACCACTGACCTTCCACTGATACCATAGTTCACCTTAAGTGAAATGGATGCCATAATCTAATCCTCCTAGTTAAATAGGGAGTACATTATGCAGGCCAGTGGTAGCTGTTTTTCCAGAAACATCACAAAATACCGTCAGGTTCTCTGTTGACTCTCCAGCAGCAACCAAGTTCAAAGTAGATGCATCAAGGTGGTGTGAAGCATCCTCTATATATATCGGTCCAAATGATAACATATGAAAACGGTACTATTTGATGCCTTCATTGCTTTTATACCTTTACTGTTGAATTTCATGAGGAAATCATTGTTTGGCTCAATTTAAAATATTAAAAACATGCTAAACCTCAGCTGGGATTGTTTCAATCAGAGGTAAGGGGAAAAGGCCATAGCACCATGAATGCTGGCATACAGTTCTGTTAATAGAGCTAACTAATGTCACCTTTTGTTAACTGTGAGTATTATGTAATTACATCCTTACATTAATCATTGTAAATTAAGGAGGAAAAAAATAGGTATGGTGTGTCTAATTTTGAGAATTTGAGGACAATGAAGAGGAAACAGCTATCACCTCAGTCACCTGGAGCATTTGTTCTGAATGAAAGAAGCAGGATGTTGGAAAATAGACTTTTGCTCCCAATAAACATTTTAGTCCTTGAAAGTATGACCACAAGCTAGTCAAACAGAGGAAAGACTGATTCTCCAGTCTCGTCCTTTCTTGTCCTCCAACTAATGACAGATGAAGTCTGAATTGCTGCTTTCAATTTCAACAAGGCTTTTAGAATTATAAACAACCTGAAATACTATCGGCTGCCTTGTAAAGATTTCTTTGCACTTGCTTGTGGCTGGTTTTTATCTCTCTCTTGTCTTGATCTAAAAAAAAAAACTTTATTTAAAATGCCATAAACCATTATAAAACTGAGCGTTTTTATTTCAACTGTATGCCTTGTGGTTGGAGTTTCTCCCCTTAAAGTTATATTTGCATTCATAGACACACTTCATGCAAATGGTAGTTTGTTTTTTCTTCTCAAAGAACACACATTTATTTTATATGTTGATATTTTAAAAAAAACTTATTTTCTTTATATATAGATAGTATATATAGTACATATATGTCAACATTTTTTCTATGCTTTTCCAGGGCAGGCACCGTACACATTGGGTACAGAGGCATGCCACACTTGCATTGCTTTTTGCATTCTACAGTTGGTTGGCTGGCAGGCATAATGTCATCCAGGCAGCACTGCAGTTGGTGAGTGTTATCTATGTCTGCACCAACTCCTATCACACACACGCACACTTTCTCTTCCAAAGACCAAGTCCCCTGCATCACACCCATGCACACACAACCATATATCCTGTGCAACCTGGCACCAGCCTGTCCTGTCAATAGAAAGGCAGCGTCATGCTGCCCAGATGACATCAGAATAGGGGCGGGGTCTAAGGACTGGTCTAATGAGCTTCAAATGGAGTCATTAAAGCAGTGCGGCAAGGCTCCGGGGTACATGCAGAGATGGGAAGGGAATGGTTGGGACCTTTAACAGGGTGGGTCAGAGGACGGGGTGCAGGGTTTATATGAAAGGTCTAGCCCAGGGTTGCATACAGATTCATAAGTGGAATGGAGGGAAAGGAAAGCAAAGTGTGGATGGGTGGTTCTAACTTTGTGACATTAAATCTGAGTTCTTTTTTTCCCCCTTTTTTAACTTATGTGCTTTTTTTGTTATGTTTATGTTTAGTTTTTTACAAATAGTTTGATGGTACAACTTAGGCTCAGCGGAGTGGATGGCTAAATCTACTGCTGGTTTTTTGCCAGGAGCATGGAGATGGAGGGAGAAACTTTGACATTCGCTACATGAGTTTTCAGCTCTTTACACAATATAAATACATGGGGTATGAGGGATACTAATGCCAATATATGGGTTCAAATAGTTATTTGCTATTTGTGCTCAGTTATGTACTGTAGGTTTGCAAGTATTGCTAGTAGTCATGTCTTACCCAAGTTGTTCCCCAAAAACCTGGATTAATTAAGTGAAGTGTAGACCGCAGCTACCTACTCATTATCATAGTTTTGACAGTAAAATTTGCATATTCAAATGTGGCGTCTTTTTTTGAAGTTATAAAATTTACAAATTATTAGTTAAACTGTGAACATATTTAAAACCTTAGAATTTATCTTGGTTCAATCAGTAAACAATTTATAAGTACACATAGAAAGTAGTAATGTTAAGTTCGATAATACTTGACTCTTATAGAGAGAAAGGTTCATCATATTCTTTACAGGCTTGGTCTAATGTCAAACCATAGCCTCATCAAATGCACATACATACATACACGTACAGTGGCATACTCTTTAACAATCACACACACATGCACACACACGCACACACACACAAGCTCTGACTTGCAGCTATGTCTTGGGATCTGACACTGCAGCAAGAAAGCTGCACCCTTCTGTCACCTCAACCAATCACAGACCCTCTCCTCAGCTCCAGAGAGAAAAGAACTGAATAAATTNGGGGGGGGGTGAAGTCAAATAATCAATCAGAAGAGCACAGAGTAAGGTGTTTGAGGAGATGCACGGTGTTGATTCATGTGCACTTAGGATGCAGGATGCACGGTGCATATTCCGTCATCTTGCCATCCTGTCATCTTTCTCTCACTGTGGGGGTCAGCAACACACTCTCACTGTGCTTCAATATGGTGTCTTGAGAGAATGGGGAACAGCCAAACTGCTTGTTTTGTACAATCACATTTCAGTCCAA
Organism: Atherina boyeri; assembly: GCA_029874935.1. NCBI lineage: Eukaryota > Metazoa > Chordata > Actinopteri > Atheriniformes > Atherinidae > Atherina > Atherina boyeri. The sequence goes on from JAPMNP010715463.1 coordinate 5,818, forward strand.
AACTTGCACGCAAAATGTAACACTGCATCATTGTTTTTTTTTTGGAGTGGTGTACAAAACGCACACCCTGCACTTTTTCCTCTCAAGCAAACCATATCTGCCAGTCCCCCCCCACCATGCAGCAGAATGCAAATGTTTCATTGCCTTCTCCTGCTTCAAAACCCATCAGCTGAATTCCAGCGTGGGAAAACTGAGGGGTTGGGGGAGGGGTAAAGAGGGGAGTCTGTGAAATTGTAATAAAGGAAAGGTTTGATCTGAGTCACATGATCTTGAGGCCAAAGGGGCTGGGGAGGGTGCGTAGTTGGGGTGCCAGTTAAACTTTTTTTTCTTCATCCCACAGGGAGAGGGAGGGGGACAGATATAAAAGAATAGATTAATAAAATAGAAAAAAAGAAATAAACTCTCATTTAGAAATGTAAAAGTATAATACAAAAAAATACCAACAAAAGTGAAATATTAATAAAAACATTAGTGACTTTAAGATGAGATAGTAGAAGTGTTACTCAAACATCTCTAATGACAAAGTAAATAAAAGCTGTCAGAGGAGAGGATGCAGTCGGGGCTCTGAGGTGAACGAGGGTTATTGCTCTCTCTGTCCCTCTCTTCCTCCTTCTCCCCCTCTCCATCTCTCTCTCCCTCTCTCCCCGTCACCTCTCACTCCTCACGAAGCTGCAGGCGGTAGCGGCTGTGGCGGATCTGGAAGAAGAGCCTCTCCAGCGGCGAGCGGCTCATCCCCGGTAGCCTGTAGTCCTCGCTCTGGCCCGTTCTGCGGAAGCCCAGCGACTCGTACAGCTTGTGGGCGGCCAACTTGACGGCTGTTGTGCCGAGAACTACGGCGGCATAGTTGTTGCGCACGGCGTACTCCAGAACACGACGACCCAGCGACTTGGCGATGCCTTTACCACGGTAGCGGGAGTCCACCGACATGCGCCGCAGTTCCACGGTGTTGTCCTCCTCGTGGCCATGCGCGGCCACTATGCCCACCACCCGTCCATCAAGCACTGCCACCCAGAAGCAAGAGCCTGGCAAGAGAAAAATTAAGTTTGATATAATTAGACCTACTGCAGATGTTAAAGTTACAGCCAAATAGTTTAAGTAAGGCTATGTTCATACTGCAGATCTTTATGCTCTTTTAGTGAGGTTGTTCACATTATAATCCATCTTGGAATCATAAATGATTGACCATATTGCTCAAAATGTTGCACTATTCCCTCAAACTGCAAAATTACTGTGGCCAAAAATAATCACCTTGATTATGCAACATCTATCAAAATATTTTGGGGTGGATTAGATATACTGCACTCACACTTATTAATCTTTATCTTTTGAATTTTATTGTACCCTTTTTTATTTTAGGCAGGGACCGTTGGAACAGGTTACAGACACATTTCGATGTAAGGATGTTGTACAAAATTGTAGAAAAAACAAGTTGCTTTCATTAATGTTAGATTTTATTAGGTGAGATCAAATCATTTATCTTTATTCTCAGCTTGATATTGATATATGTTTATTACTATCACTGTAAATACCAGAAATATTGCCAAGAAATATCCAAATGGTTAATTGTAATTCTCAAGTCAATAAAAGCAAACAACATCCTGTGCTTACATCAACAACACCATGTTGTAATGGTTTAAAAATCCTGTTGTTAAAACCAAAAAATGGAGACTAGAGGAAGAGCTGCATGGAGTTAATGAATGAGCTGGACAGAGACCAGTGTCTGATGGGTGCCTAATGGCATTAGCCACTCAGCAAGACTCTGCTGATTAAAAGCTCAGGCATTACAGAGCAGTCACTTTGGACTGCAAAGTAAGTGAAACACAGATGTCAGACCAGAAAACAGTATGTTTTTTATCCAAATCTCATTTGTCATGTAAAAACTACATGGAAATAATTAGGATTTGGACATTTTTTACAACAACTTGTAAACATTAGGATCTTCCTTAGTGAATCAGATGCCGGTAACAAACAAACACTCATACAGTCCGATACAGTTAGGCAAACAAGGTTAAAACATTGTGGGTAAAAATGTCAGCAGACAATGCACCGCCACCAGACATATCAGCCCCTTTTAATATTGATCATTATTCAAGCTTCCGTTTATAAGTTGTTCACTTTGATACCGAGTGATTATACTTCAGTTTTCCTCTTTTCACCCATGAATTAATTTTTTCAAAGATAAAAGCACAGATTGGAGGGGAAAGGAGCCTTCTTAATATAGCGAACATCTTCAGTTTAACTCAAGGTTCCTTTTTGTCTGAAGTTATAATAGTTACGTTTAGAATAACAAGTAAGAAGTGTTATGAGTTATTTCAACATGCTTTTTCTCCTCAAATCATTCAACTGAATTTTAATCACATCATTTTTTCAAAACCATCACACTGTGTTGGCCCTGGCTTAACCTCCTGTACCGATCGTAATCTTTCAAAGAAAAAGACCCTGCACTCCTCTTGCTTTAGTTGCGTAACAATATTCAAATATCCTCTAATGTCATGTGTTGGCAGCGGTTACATGGTTTTGTACTAAAATACCATCTGTTTGTTAAAGATGAAGTCAAATCTGACATTTCCGTGACAGGCAGAAGCTGACCTGTGGACCTGCTGCTCATGAGCTCAAGTCCTAATACACCCTCTGGGACCTGTCTCTCATATTCATGCCTTCACACATAACCTGTTCTCTCATTAGTTTCTGTTGAATCTCTCACTCGTGCATACAGAAACAGGTGGTGATAATGACATCATGTTTCTGCTGGAGTCCCCGTGTGTCAGCGGGGATTTGATGTCCCTGCAGGCTCGTGTTAAGCTGGTCCAGACGCTTCTGTCACTGAATCAAACAACTGTGATGCATGTGTGAAGGTAGCAGCAGCCGCAGGCGATCCCATGTACTTGTTGCCCTCCAAGTGTGCAAACAGCGGTTTCACTAATCTGTTGAGATTTGCATTTTGAAGCCTGAAGATTATCTGGTTTGCTTTTTTGCTAACATGTTACATCCTGAACACCCTGAATAAGTAAAAATGTTGAGTCGAGTCACATTTTTCCGTCAGGTTTGAAAACTTTACCGTGCCTGTTTAAAGACTTTGTGTCTGCACAAAGATGACTATGCACATAACTGAGATAATGCTTTATGTAATGCAATCAAACAGTTGTTTTTTGACACTATTTGGGGACATCAAAGGGTGTGGATGATTACGTTTAGCTTTGATGGATTACTGTTTCAGAGATTGTACTACTCAGATTCGTAAAGTTGTAAGTGGTTAAGTACCTTGCAGCATTCACAAATACCACAGAGTGAGGTTTTATTATGGACAGATGTCAAAGCTGCGGATGTCAACTCCTCAGGCAAAGTTCCGGTATTATTGTGTTTGTGTGTATGCAGCATGAGTGTTTGTGAATGTGTTGGACTGGGGGGGGTTATGCTAGCATGAAGCCCTCCTGACCATCTGTCTGGACTGAGCCTGTGCCAGGAATGAGGGCAGCTCAGGAAGGCATGCACAGCAAGCACTGCCCTGCTCATCAGCATGTGGACGTTACTTAACACTGTGTCTCAGAAAGATCACTCGAATCACAAGTGGCCATGAGCTACACTGGGAGGGGAAGAAAAAAAAACCTCGTTAAAATAGTTCAACCCCTCCACCCTCTTCCATCTCTTCTTTTCCAATGAAAATTTATGTTGTATTTATGTTGTTGAAATGCCTGTTACTGCTGCTGCAACAAAGGAATTTCCCAGATTGGGATTAATAAAGAAACTATCTATCTATCTATCTAAAGCCAAGAAGTATGTATTGACCACTAAGCTTTCGGACATCCCTGCTCTGTGAACATTACATCTGCTGCATCTGGCTCTCTTATTGTTTAACTGAAGATTTGTATTTGATCCTCCATAAGGCTATTTAAACAAGATAAATACCTGTCACAACTCATCCAAAATTAAAGGTTTCTTTACTTTAAATTTCTAGGTACTCTTGCATCCATCATTATCAGTGCACACTTTTAGCTACACTGCAATAGTTCAGTCATTATAGAGAATGAAAGACATTTTTCCACATTATATTCTGGGTAGTGGTGACCATGGAGAGCCAAGAAAGGGAGGCAAAGACTCAACATCATCAGAGAAACAGAGGTCAAGATCAAGTCGAGGAGAGAAGCTAAACAAACAAACAAAATAGCAACACCTTTTGAAAAAAGAAAAGTAACTGAACTGTGCTGATCTGAGTCCAATATACCAGTTGTAATCTTTTCATTCCCTGCATTACTTCGTTTGTTATTTCAGCAACCTTTACTGCTGTAAGTTTTCTTTCTGGCCGAAAAGCAGAAAAAATCTCAAACCATTAAGATACAACTTCTACTCCAGATGTGAGAACATAGCAAACGTTCACCATTTAATTTTTCTCTTCATCTGACTAATAACTCAGATTATACATGAACTAAATAAGATTTGACTAAACTATGACTGTAACTTCCGTCTCCTACAGTCCCAAAATACCATGCACTTAAAACATTTTCTGATGTCCCATTCCTGATCTCTGTTGTTTTAATTTCATTCATTTTTCCCGCTGCATGAACCCCAGTGACTGTAGAAATATAAATTTCCCTGCAGGATTATTGTTGCTTTGTTGGAAAGACGGTCCAGTTTTTTTGTTCACTGATTTATTGATGTTTTTTTTTTACGATTTTGTTTTAGTACAAACAATAAAGGAGCCAATATACCTGTATGACCAGTAGTGTACAACCACTAGAATATCCTCTCAATACATGCAGACCAACCTTGTCAGAGTCAATATTTTAAAGAGTGTCATCAAGGGATTTTGGATGAAAAGATTACATAGTTACTTTTGGGTTGACTGTAATCTTTGAACCTTGTTTTTATCTTACTTCTTTCATGTTCCTACTCCTGTCTGGTACTTTAGCAGTACAGAAAGGAGAAGCTGCTCCATATTTCTCAAAAAGACTGATCATAGAGAGAGGAGGGGAAATCAGGGACAATTCTTTTGAGCCAGGCATTGCTGTTGCTCCTCCTCAGCAGCTGCCCAAGCTCAACACAGCATTAATACAGTGCACTACCAGTGTTCTGGTGTGTGTGTGTGTGTGTGTGTGTGTGTGTGTGTGTGTGTGTGTGTGTGTGTGTGTGTGTGTGTGTGTG